>CM062818.1:2057930055-2058232884 GCA_031772625.1 Pinus tabuliformis
TGTGAAAAGGGCATAGGAACATGAATCCTTTCAACAGAAGAAGAACACTGAACATGAAATTTTCCCACAGGCAGAGCAATAAAATTGAATTCTACCTAATCTCACTCAGAAAATTTCACTGGAAATGAACATGAATTGAATTATGAAACATAACGAAATACATATGAAAACATAAGAGACACATTTGCTACACTCACAACCACATGAATCTCATGAAACAGAGCTGCTACCTTTCATTAATTCTCTGTCAAAAATATACAGTGAAGAAGCAGAGTTTCTTTCCCACAGTCTCCCAAAAGTTACAAGCCAACCAACCCTTTGCAAATATCTTGCATACAATATATAGAATGTGTGAGGAAGAGATAGAACGCCCAAGGGTTGGGGAGTTACTCAAATCATTGCCAAATGGAGATGGAGAGCCAACCATCAGCTACAGGTGCAGCGATACAAACATGACATTTGGCTTGGGTGACCGTTTGCCTTCCTTCGCCACTTGGATAGAATCCAATCTAGAGAAAAAACACTTTAAATGCTGCCTTTGTGCCAAAAAACTGAAGTGTAGATGAGCGGGCCCACTTGCAGAAGTCGCGAAACGGAAGCAAATTGGCAATTTTTCCTCTGTGCACCGCGCCATTTTCTCTGTGCGTCGCGCTAATTTGGGGCCTGTTTTGGGCACTTGCAAGTGTAAAAAATGTGCCCAAGTGGGCTTGCTGGAAAGCTTGTCCTGTCTACTTTCTAACCCAACTGGAATTTTCAAATTTGGTGCTCATTTTCCCCTCCAAATCTTCATTCTCCCAAGACTGCTTTCTGTGTGTCAAAAAAGTGGCAGAGAGGCCATTTTTGGGTGTTTCTTGACCTTTAGGAGACTCAGATCTTGCCCAAATTTCTTGCCCGGACACCAGTAGTTGTGATTTTCCATGCTGAATCCAAAACTGCAAGCCATTCCTCATTTGGATCTCTAGATTTTAGCGTCGCGCCAGTGGCGTGGTGCATAGGGAGAAAAACCCTGTTTTTTGCAAAAAAAATTTCAAAATTTCAAAATGTGCTCCAAATTTCCTGAAATTTGGTCTGGAGCTTCTTCATTAAGTGTTATGGTGGGCCAAGGATTACCTCAGCCAATATTTGGAGTTGATCATGCTCTTTTTTCCTCTTTTGCCTTTTTTGATGCCTTCTTCAGGTTTGCCTTCAAATTCCTTATTCGTGCCTTGCAAACCTTGTTCCGTGCCCAATAGTGGTTTTTCATGTTCCTGAGCATGTCCCTGTCCTTGTTTGCTTTCGCCAAAAACTTCTCTAAGTGGATGTGGATCCTCTCGAGCCAAATCTCTCAATCAACCTCTATCTCCTGCTGAATAGGTGTCTTTGCATTTAGGCTTCTTTGGGCAGCATGCTGGTCTTCACGGATGTTTTGCAACTCCATGATCTCATGCTGGTCCTAAAGATGCTTGTTTCTCTGCTCCAAATACTTGATGATCCATTTGGCCCTCTCCACATTGAGTGACAAGTCTTGGATCTCTGTGTTCTGCTCTTGAATAGTCATCCTAAGTCGGGCACTGTCCACATCTTCATTATCATCCTGAATGAGGATGAAATCGGCCCCCTGTTTCACCTGATGGCCTCTCGTCATGCATAGGCTTTCTTGTCCTTTTCCTGTATTTCTCTGAGGGAAGCATCAACAAGCAAATCCAACTTAACCTTCTCTTTTTGCCTGATTAGGGTTTCCTGGAGTATTTTCTTCAACTGCTTGATTTTGACTTTGGAGACCTGATTCCTTGTGTAGCAATGAGTAGCCATGTGTCTTTGAAATTTGTTGTCTCTTTTGGCCCTCTTAAGAAGATTTTTTAAATGGAAATTTACTTTGTCAAGCCAAAACTCCCTATTTTCATTGATTTCTCCTGCAATTAGGTCAACTGAAGACATCTGCTCCCTTTGTTGCTGAAGTTCCCTTTTGAGTCCTCTAGTCTTTGGACTCTTCCTTGTCACTTTCTCTTGATGCTCATCTGAATCATCTATGTCAACTAATTATTTTCCCTTTACATCTTCTTTGCTAACATCAACCTTATGCTTATTCAAGAGTAGTTGATTTACCTTCAATTGCTCATTATCATGCTCTAGGAATCAAACCATGAAATTGGCCTTAGAAAAATTAACCCTAAGCTCTTTGATCTTAGCATCTTTCTCCATGATGACCTAATCTACTATCTTATGCTATTCATTAACATTCAAGTTTACTATATCATTGTAAAGATGGAATTGCTCCTCATCTTGCAAAGGTGCCTTATGTTGTGATGGTGATCCTTGTTCTGCTGATGCAGGCTTGGACCCTTCCACAGTGTTTGGAGAAAACAATGAGTTTTTAAACCCTGGTAGCGAATTTGTTTGTGTTGGGTACGAATCTTTGTTTCAACCTTTATTGCCATTACACCGCCGTCACTAAGCACAAAAATGGATGAAACACTGAGAGATTGAACCCACCTGGAAAATTAAATGGATTGAAGGCAATTGGTTGCAAATTCTGAGAAAAATCAGCCTTGGCAGCTTTGTGCGCCACGCCTTCCATGTGTGCCGCGCCAGTGTAAATTTACACTGGAAATTTTCTCCCAGTGCGCCGCGCTCTCTATGTGCGTCGCGCCTTTTTACAGGTGACTTTTGGAGGCATTCCGGGTGTCCAAATTGGGTGCAAGATAGCTCGTTGGAAAGGTCCTTGAGTCTACTTTCCAACCCAACTAGAATGTTTCAATTTGGAGTTCATTTTCCCTGTCAAAAATCAAATCTCCCAAGACTGGTCAAAATGTGCCAAATGAGGTTGCCTAAAGGTAGAGTGCTGTTACAGTCAACTTTTGAATGCCTTCCTCAACTCAAAATTGAACTCATGATAGCTCATTGGAAAGATATTTGTGTCTAGTTATCATTTGACTCATCAAAAAAGTCATTTGCCAACTGCGCTAGGAGAAAAGTTGAGTTTCCAAAGGTCACTTCAGAGGTGCATCAATTCTCCTGATGCAACTGTATTTTTGACATTTCTCCAAAACCATGACACCTGTGTAAAACATGAAGGAGGTTTTTCTTCCTTGGCATGATTTGGAAAAAAACCTCTCTCAGTTTTCCAAAATGCATCTTTTATTGCTCAGAAACAATTTTTTAGTGAAACCTACCCCGATGTGTGGAACAAGAGATTTGTCGAAATGAAGCGAAATGAAGAGGATAGGGAGCTTCTAAATTTTTGAGGAAATTTTGGGAAGTAGGGAAGGATGTTAGAAAGTAGGGGAAAGTGGACTCTTAGAAATTGAGTGAGGGGAAGGGGTCCAAAAAGGCAAAACACAGGCCCAACCTAGAAAATTGCCAAGTTGTAGCAAGAAACTAGGGTTTGTTCGAAAATGAGGAATTTGGGGGATCTTAGTGCTGGGAAGTGTTTGATAAGGTACTTTAAGGATAGGGGAAGGTGTATGAACATTAGGATACAAGTTTTTCAGATGATTTTACCATCCAAAAGAAATTGCCTTCAAAACCCTAGGAGAGGGAAATGACCTTACCTAGGCGCAACTGAAGCATGAACAAGGTGTAAAATGACCCAGTGGAACTTGACATGATAATGAAAACTCTCTGAATGATGGTACACTTAGCTGAACGGTGACATGGACCGACATTTGGACAACTTTGACAAGGGTAAAATCAAACCCTAGACCTAATCCCTAGTGACCAAATTTTGCTTGAAGACTCACTGCAAGGCAAAATTTGACCTTGACACCTTAAAATCACTTTGTAAGAGCATGTTTGATCATTGGAGGAAGGCTGCAAAGACTGACACTAACACTATGTATGTTCAAATTGGTTGATTTGCAGATTCGAAGATCATCAATAGTTGCAGAGGGTCTGAACCCTGCTGGAACTACCCAAACGAAGGACATCCGGGTATCATCGCTATCGCATAGCTTGTTATATAAGCATGTTTCCTAAGTTGTATGAGTGTTTCTTACTGCAATTTTCTCTTGCTCTGTTGGGGTTTCAACCCAAAGCCCTAGGGTACTTATTCCCGTAACATACAATCTATCGACAGGTCCTCCAAACCCCACGACAACACAAATTATGTACCAATTTGGAGAAATGAACTTTTTTTATGACCCAATTTCAATGTGTAGGGTACATCATTAAGTGCATGTGGACCCAACCAAGATACAAGTTATTTGAGATTGTCTAGCCGCAACCTCTCTAAAAGAGCTTCGCAACTTTCTGGGTCTTGCGAATTTCTATCGCAGGTTCATGTTGTGATTATCTCATATCTCTTTGCCTTTGAGTCAAGCCACCAAGGGCGAAGCAAAAGACAAATTCTTTTGGTATGAATCCAACCAGAAGGCGTTTATCGAGTTGAAGCATCACCTCTGCTCTACACCAATGCTCACATAACCAGACCTGTAGTAACCATTTGAAATTGAGATAAATGCTTTTCACTATACTATTGGTGCAATTCTTACTCAGCAAGCGAATCCGGTGGCATATCATAGTGAGATAATTTTAGATACATTTTGAAACTATTTGATTTATGAAAAAGAAATGTATTCTATTGTGCATGCCTACCGATAATGGAAGCATTACATTTTGGGGAAGGAAACGATCATCCACACAGACCATTGACCCTTGCAATTCATACAAACACAAAGAAGTTTCAGAACGATCTCCATAAAAAATAGTCCACATATCTGCAACAATTCCATTTGAACATCAATTACAATAAGGGAAGCACCAATAATGTTGCAAATTATCTCAGCCGACCAACATTATGGTGTTGACCATTGTGCTTGTCTCTTGTGGACACAAGACTTCGGGGTGGCCACATCTTTACAAGAGCAATCCAGAATTTGGCAACACATACCAGAAGCTCCTGGAAGGAATCCAAGATCCAAATATTCACCTCAATGGTGCACTATTATGCTGCTTGGGACACCTTTGTGTTCCTAAAAGTGAATGTTCCAATATGATTTGGGAGGCATACTATAGTCGAGTCGCTGGACATTTTGGAATAGAGAAAACAATGGTAGTGTTGCAGAAGTAATTTTATTAGCCGAACCTATTATCACTCCATAAATTTCCCTAGGTAGAGGAGAGAAATTCAAGAGGTAACCAAAAACCATTTTTAGGCTAGAATATATCCCTTCTAGCCTTGGAGAGGGCTCTCTCACTTAGGTTGTTTGAATAATTTGATATTAGGCTAGGTATAGAGCTCAATTAGGTGTGTTTTTCAAAGAGTTTCTGTTAAGAAAGGGGATAGGTCCATTGGGAATAAAGTCATGTCAAATTTACTATTTGTCTAGTGAGATGAGGAAGAGAGAAAGGGTTTTTCCACAATGGAAAGGTAGGAAGTCTTGGTGATGTAATAAAATTAAATCGGTGTAGGAAGGTGAGTGTGATAAAGGTGAAAACAACACTTAGATCATTAATATTTTAAATGAATTCTAAATGCTTCTTTAAGAAGAAAACATAGATTAGGAAAAACTAAATCAGAGCACCATCAAGATGAATTCTGAGTTAAACCTATGTTTCTTCCAATCACGAAGACATAAATTCAAGAGATGTAAACACATAAGATGAAATTACAAGTACAAAGAAGCAAGCACCATTAAGATTTGACACATGAATCCATGCAAATCACCTTATCTTTCTTTCACTGGAAAAATGTTTTAGAAAATACAATGCACTCAAGGAGTCTCTCTCTCCAATCTTACCAATAGAAAAAGAAAACCCCTTCCACTTACCATCTCCTTGAATAAATAGGCCAAATTTCAGGGGCCTTTTTTTTCCAAAAAGAAAATAAATTGTATTTTTGCAAAAAGAAAAATTATAAAAAGTCTTTCAAATTGATAACTGATAGCTAGAAAATGTTACAATAGGTGCCTTGAATAGATAGATCACCATGAAATCCAACGACACCAAAAACATTCTAAACTTTCCATTTGGCGTTATTTTTAAACACTTGTGATAAATGGCACAATTGATATAGCCTATGATCCAAAGATTCATGATGAGGCAACTTGCAACCTTTCAACTTATGAATTCACACAATCTTTTTGCAAATAGTATGGCTAATAATCCATGAAAATCACTGTTTCTAGGGACAATCCACAAGACTTGGTGTGTTATGGTCATGCAATTTCATATTTCTGTATTGTGCATATACTTGGCAGATGAGGTTCATTTATGCGTAATTTGGTTGAGGCGTTTTACATCAAGTTGATAACTGGAAATTGATAAATAATACTCAACATTTGAAACTTCATAATTGATATCCCATGGTGGTCAATACTCCTTCCCTTTGATTGGTGAATTATTGTGTGGGATGCCATTTGTCATTGGATGCTTCATTTGTGACGTTGAATGATCCTCCTCTTAGCACCTTGTGCGTTAGGGTTCACCCAACGCTGTAATTTTTTTCTTTTTTTTTGTATATAATTTTTGTTGGCTGTGGGTATTTATCCCACATTGGAGTGAGGAAATAAAAAAAAAACTCTTTATATCCTCTATCGACCACAACACAGTTTGATGTGTTGTGCACAAAGTGAGCCTCTTGTGGGCTCCTTTGTTGGTTTCTTGACTTGGTGCTTTGAACAATGGCTTGTAAGTGTTGTGTTGACTTGCAGATTTGGCACTTGGTAAACTCAATGCTCAGTGGAAAAAAAGATAGATTTGGCCTTGGGCCCAATACTTTTACATAAAAATTCAATAAAGACTTGTTAATGAACCTGATAGCCATTTGAAGACTAAAATGGCTTTTATAAACCATTTTATTTCTTTTCCAACTAAAACAACTTTTTCCCAAACCTTCTCTGTTGCCAATATTGGCGAAAGTGGTGCCACGAAATAATCAAAGATTCAGGCACTACAAAATAATATTGCAATACCCATGAGCCTACATAAAATTTATATAGTGCTAATAAAACCTTCGATAGGATGTTGGGAAGTACACCAGATACTGCACTGCCTGCACCATTGCTAAACCAAAAATCAAGAAGCAAGGCCTATATATACTCTACCTACTCCTAGTCAACCTTGGGAATCCATATCGATGGATTGCATGTTCAACCTTCCTTATACCAAGCATGGCAATGATTGTGTGCTCCTGGTCATCGACATATTCTCTAAGATGGCCATTCTAGCAGACTACAAGAAGAGTATCACCACAAAATCCACTGCTAAGATATTCTTTGAACGAGTGTGGGTACATTTTTGGATCTCACAATCCATTATCTTAGATCAGGACAACAGGTTTCTGAGTACATTTTGGTCAATACTAGATACCAAGCTCATTGAGTCCATGGCCTTCCACCCCCAAATTGATGACCAAATAGAGGTCATCAACAAGATGATCATGAAAATTTTGCACATGTACAACTCAAAGAATCCACACACATGAGATGAAAGCCTCCCCTATGCACAACACATCTACAACAGAGTTCTCCATAGCTCAACTGGACATAACCCCTTTCAGGTGGGGTTTAGATTCTAGCCACTATGTCCCATTGATTTGGCCATACCATTTGCGACTACTCAAGCAGATTCAACTCATGTCTAGTATGAAGCTGATCGGGCTAACAACTTCATTGAGGATATTCAACACATATGCCAACAAGTCCATGACATATTAGATAGATCCAATTCTAAGTACAAGCAGTGTCATGAGAAACATCGAGTGCCACTTAAGTTACATGTGGATGACAAATTTTGGTTACATCTGCAGAAGGAGTGCCTCCTTCGGCCCAACACAAGATTTTCCCACTCTGATATGGGGTGTATGCCATCACTAAGGTTGTAGGGGAAAATTTCTTCAAGCTCAACATTACACCATTCCTTGGTCTGCACCCAGTATTCAATGTGGATCCACTGTGACCATACTTTCCTCTATTATTGGACACATTCAACGTTGTTAAGTAGCTGACACCAATAGAGCTCAACCCAAGATACGTCGAGTAGGCCATAGCAAATAGGATCATGGACACACAGATCAAGAACACTCAGCAGTAGAGGATCTAGATATATCGAGTTGTCAAAGTAGGCCAACTCCTTTACCAGGGCAAGTGGTTAACCACAAACCTAGTTCAACAAAAATTTCCTCACCTCATGGAGGCTTTGCATGCAATGGGACCATTGCTTCCTAAGGGGGGAGGAATGATCCAGGTGGATATTGGTGGCCACTCACCTATTCCACCCAAACCTCTAGTTGGTTTCATTTTTTTCCTTCATTGTAGCAACATTTACTATTTTTAGTAGTTTTTTCGTGTCCAAAACTTCCAAAGTTGTTTTGATCCCCTAAATGACATGTTATTTAAGATTTATAACATGCCCATATTCGTAGGTATGGGCCTTTGGAAAATCCTATAATACTCAGAGAGATATTTCCAGCAAGGTATCGTACTCAGAGAGATCATATGACCAAGTTATGACCCTGGGAGGTTGGCTGCCCAATTAACCTCAACTGGGCCCACAACATCTTGGTGTTTCATCTTCTAGGGTTAGGTTTTTGGTTGTTTAGGGTTTTTCTTTAATTTTAAATAATAAAAAGGCCCTTAAGCCTCATTGTAACACAGTTTAGAGGCATGTATCCGCCACATCTCTTCTCAGAGATAAGCTACCATCACCCGAGCTAGTTTATTTCCACTATGTATGCCAACATATTTCGGTTCTTTGTTATTAATCAAAGGAAGATTTATTTTTGCTACATCTATGTGTTTATGGTTATATCTATATTTTTTTTGCATTCCTAAATAAGTCCAAATTAGTGGTATAAGAGCAATCTACTCTTTCTTTGTTTTTCTTTGCATTTCCCCAATGAGGTCAGGGTATAAGGATTTAGGGCTCGAACTAGTTGAACCTTTTCAATACCAACCTTGCAAACCTCAATGAAATCCCATGGAGGAAGAAAATAAATACAAGGGAGTAGGATACCCTTTCAAAATATTGTGTGAGGAAGACTTTGAGTGATAGAGGAATGCACTGATGGATCACTTTGCCCAGATCCTTTGAAAACTACGCATGGGTGACACATCTTCATCCAACAACCACTCTGTAGGCGCCACTCCTTTTAAGGTACATGTTAATTTTGACATTCCCATATTTTCAGGCTAGATAGAAGGAGATACCATAGATAAATGGTTAAATCTGTTGGAAGGAATTTTTTTGGTTCATGACTTTTCCAATTGGGAAAATATTACTTTTTCACTCCTCAAAGTTGTCCCCCATGTCAAGGACTAGTGGAAAACCTACCGTGAACAAAAGGGTGAGAGGGAATCCTCACTGTTTTGAGCTGCACCCACTTGGAATTCTTTCCAAGATGCCATCATGGAATAATATTACCCTATCAGGAGCTATGAAGATAAATACATAAAGTCAACCAAGATGCGATAGGGAAGGGACCAAGATGTGTTAGAGTTCACAAATATTTTTCATACCCTTCACATGAAGTAAGGATTTTGAGTGGCATTTGGTACTCAATTACCGCGTTTGTCTACATAAGTACATGCAGGAAGAGATGGAGTTCCTGGACATCTCCTCACCCGGTTCCGCTTATTGATACATTGTCAAAATCGAGAAGAAATTTAAATAGAAGAAGCGAGACTTTTGATGTGTGAATATGAAGCAAGGGAAAGGCACCCCCAAACTATAGAACAAAGGAAAAATCCAAGGCGAGGTGACCAAGAACAACCTGTTGAAGCCACAAGAAAAGAAAAACACAACGAAGAGAAAGAAGTACACAATGAAATGGTGTGAGCTCCATAAGAGCCCCACTCACAACACAAGTGATTGTTGAGCCAAGAAGTCACTGGTGTTTGAGATGAACACTTCCGAATCAGATGCATGTTCCGAATTTGAGTTAGAAACTTACAAGGGAAATGAAAAAGGGGGTAGATTATTGATGCCGAGCCTAGTAACACCATTTCCACCACTAAGATCTAGAATATTGAGCCCGAATATCTAGAGGAGGGGGAGTGGCTCTTCCACTATTAGATGTGGGTGTATGGTTTCTCGGTGTAGTTCATAGTTGAAAATAAAAGCCAAAATAGGTCTTGAAGCAGTTGGGTCTATTGACCATGTCGCACCTGTAGCCGTACACCATCCGGTGGCTTGACCAAGCGTGAGATCTCTGCGTCAACCAATAGTGTCGCCTTCCCTACAACATCAAGCCCTTCACAAATGAGGTATTGTGTGATGTTTCTCATCTTGAAGTTTGTGATGTATTATGAGGCCAACCATACTTGTGGAAGTGACATGTTGTGTCTGAGTCTAGGCCTTGCAATGACATTATATCTTTGGGAAATATATTATATAGTATACTAGAGGTAGCATTTCCTACCATGATCTCTTCTATCTCTGTGAAGCAATGCAGTAAGATCATTTCCCAAACTGGGAAATTTCTCTTCCTTATGATCTGCCCTGATCCGGATCTTTTCACTTTAAAGATGCATAAAATTTTTCTTTTAAAACGGCATGTAACCATAAGATGCATACACATAAAAGAAGCAGAATTAAATGAAAATCATGATAAGAAGAGACACAAACAAGTTGATAACATAGTTCACCCAGTGTGGGTTACGTCTCGGGTCCCTGCTCAATGTGGGGAGGCCTCTTTCATTAATCTTTAACGAAATCAAATTACATGCATGTACAAAAGACACCTTATACCTCCAATTTAGGGGATGGCTTGAAAATACACACCTGTACTGAATAAATGGACAACGCCTTTGAATTCTTGGAGAAAAATCATGAAAAATGACTAACAACTCGACCCCTTTATGCTTCGGTCAAAATATGGACCCCCAAGAATCTCAAAGATTCCCTAAATATTCCTTTTTGCGGGTTGACTAAACTTTGGCTGCTCAAATGAAGAAATTGATCACTTCATCGTGTTCCTAGAGAACAAATGAGAAAAATTAGTATAAAGTCTGGTTGGTTCTGAAAATTTCAATTTCGAGTCCCAAGGGACTCTCAAAGATTCCTCAAAATTCCATAAAGATTATGTTCTGTAGGTTGACTAAATTTTCGCTACTTATGTCAAAAAGCCAATTGCGAGATCAGACTCCTAGTGAAATTCTTGTTCACTTGAGTATAAACTTGGCATGAATTTGACACTGTGAAAATTTGGTCCCAATGGAATCTTTTAGATTCCTTACATATTCCCCTGTGTCAAGGTTCTTCTCCTCAATTTCTATGCCAGCTCTAGTTTCCACCCTGCGTTGGGTTTCATGCCCAGGCTCCTCTCCATTGGTTTGGGTGAATGACAAAATGGGTGCTTAAATAATTGCACCGATATTAACTACAAAGTCAACTTGTTGGGTCATTGGCAGTGATCTAAGTTTGGGCGGGGGTGGCCTGGTTTCAAAACCCCACGGGCTCCCTTAAATTTGTGTGTTGGTTATTTTAATTGGCGTTTTGTTATGGGGCCGCTCGATTGGTAGATGACCAAACCAAATAGGCAGGTTTGATCCTCGTCGGCCCCCACACAGTGGTCAATCCTTTTATATGGTCATTGGTCATCTTTTTTTGTTATCTATATAGATATATATATATATATATATATATATATATTATATATATATATATATATATATATATATATATATATATATATATATATATATATATATAGATATATAGATATATATATAATATATATATATATATATCTATATATATATATATATCTATATATCTATATATATATATATATATATATATATATATATATATATATATATATATATATATATATATATATATATATATATAGATATATATATATATATATATATATATATATATATATATATAGTGATCGATGGAAGGGAAGTGAGTTCGACGGGACTGCCACGTATTTATTTTTTGATTTTTTAAAAAATAATTTTCTTAAAAAAAACCATCGGCCAAACTTGGGGTCGTAATAATTGAATTTATGCTTCTGTTATCCATATCATGTGTTAAGAAACTTTTCGGTGATAAGAAACTTGGGGTCACCGGAAATTTTAAAGAGGCAACAATTTTTCTAGTTCTGGCCACCAAAAACCATCACCGCAAAGTTCAAAATTGTTGCGTCATTAGTGGCTTCCAAATTTGGCGGACCTCTAGATTTGGTGAGCCTCTAAATTTAGTTGGTGCTCTACTAAATTTAGCTAGTGGGCCTAGTTGACCAAACATTTGACTAGCCATAACTTTCACATATGATGTCAGGTTGAGGTGCCATTTGCACCTTTGGAAAGATTTCAAAAATATATTCGATCTAAACTTGGTTTCATTGCAATCTGAAGACTTTGATTTTTAAGCCCTTTCAAAGACCTCTTTGATTTCTAAGCATTTCCAAAGCCACCTGGATCATTCCTCCCCACTAAGGAGATTTTGGTCCTCCAAAATCATGAACATAATCTACCATCTATTGTACTCCCTCATATGCACAATAAGTGCCCTCACAAGCCACACTTCATTCTCCTTCACCTTTGTTCTTTAGAGCCATAAGAGATGAACTGACACCTTCATCTTATGCAAAACTATGGTACAATATTTCAAAAATGCATGTTCTACTACAAGACCAAACATGAATCAAGTAAACTCATACTTTCCAAGAGTTTATAACACTCTATTTATTCAAGTTTACATCAAAATCATAAATGAATGCCCCACTATCAACAAAAAGGCCAAAAATATCATCATGTTTCTTTCATAAGAGATGGAAAACACATCACCACTTTTACAATCATTTCGCAACATATTATTTACAAAATTTAGCCATGAAAGGCTACTATATCTATTAAAACCATATCTCACTCAACAAATTGAATAGGTCATCTCCCTCTAGTGAATTCACTTGTCGAACATATTCACTAGCTGGTTCCTTCATAGGTGCTTTTTGATCATGGAGTATCTGACTTGTAGCTCTTTGATGTCTATCCTTGTTACCGTGATTGTAATGATTCTTTCTCCTCTAAACTTTCTGGACCATCTTGGAACGCTTATTCCTAGTGTACCTCTGATAAGTGCCCGTGGAATTCTCACTATCATTGTAATATGAAAAGGTGCTCCCATCATCCGTCATTGGTTTTTCATTGGTGTCTTGGAGAATTCTCCAACCTCTTTTCTGACATACCCAAGTCCTACATAACGAGGAAATTCCTCCACTTTGATGGGATTCACAATGCCCTGGCCATTAATGTCAAGGCCCTTTCCTTGATACACCATCTTCTTCAACAAATTTCAACCAATTCTTATAGTACGTTTCTCAGAAGCAGCGAAATCCTCATCATAAAAAGAACATGAAATTCAAGGATCACTTTTTACCTCAGGCTTGCTATGCTGCAAAATTTCCAAGGTCTCCTCCTTGGATTGTAACTGATGTTGTAACCTTTGTTTCTCCTCCTCTTCTTCTTGTAGGAGTCCCCTTATTTCAACATTATTTGCTTGAATGCTTTGGTTGATCTCTTTGAGTTCTTGGAGCCATGCAAAATTTTGTGCCCTCCTCATTTTTGGCACAACATCTACTGGAAGAGGGAGGTTGAGGAGGCTCTCCCCCTCCTCCTTCATGATTCACCTAGGCATGATCATCTGCTCCTTCCTTCTTCTCTAGTTTCTCCATTGAATTCTCATACTCTGCAAACAATTTATCCATTTTTTCTGCCATGGCATAGAATGCCTTGCGATAATTTCTCTCTTCCACTAACTCAGCATCTTCATCTGCCATTTTCCTCCTTCATGCTACATGCCTTGCTTATGGATCAAAGGACTTAAGTTTTCCTTCACCTCTTTGTATCTTTTCCCCGATTATCATACACTTGCAATTCACATCCACAACAAGACCACTCTGATACCAAACTTGATCTGGATCTTTTTACTTCAAAGTTGCATAGATAATTTCTTTTAAAAGGGCATGTAACCATAAGATGCATACACATAAACGAATCAGAAATAAATGACAACATGAGAAGCAAAGACACAAACAAGTTGATAACGGAGTTCACCCAGTGTGGGTTACGTCTTCGGGCCTTACTCAATGTGGGGAGGCCTCTTTCATTAATATTCAGTGAAATCAAATTAGATGCATGTATAAAAGACACCTTATACCTCCATTTCCAAGGATGGCCTGAAAATGCACACATATACTAAAGAAATGAACTGCATCATTGAATTCCTGGGCAAAAATCGTGAAAAATGACTGTAAACTCAACCCATTTCTTCTTTGGTCAAAATTTGGACCACCAAGAATCTGAAAGATTCCCTAAATATTCCTTCTCATAGTTTGACTGAAATTTGGCTACACAGATGAAGAATTTGATCACTTCATCATGTTCTTGGTGAAAAACTGAGAAAAATGAGTATAAAGTCGACACAGTTTTGAAACTGTGAATTTCAAGACCCTAGGGAATCTTAAAGATTCCTCAAGATTCCATAAATATTTTCTTCTTCAGGTTGACTAAATTTCTGCTAATTAGATCAGAAAATGATTGCGCCATCAAACACCTAGCAAAATTCTGATTCATTTGAGCATAAACTTCGCATGAATCTAGCACTGTGACAATTTGGCCCCAAGGGAATATTTTAGATTCCTTGAATATTCCCCTGCGTCAAGGTTCCACTCGGTTTTTGTGCCGACTCAAGATTCCACCATTCTTTGGGTTCCACTCTCGACCTCCTCTCTATTGGTTTGGGTGAATGATAAAATGGGTGTTTAAATAATTACGTTGATGCTAATTATAAAGTCGTCATGTTGGGTTGTTGGTAGTGATTTAAGTTTGGGCGGGGTTGGCCTAGTTTCAATACCTCGTAGGTTCCCTTAATTTAGTGCATTGGTTATTTTAATTGGCATTTTATTATGGGGCCACCCGATTGGCAGGCCGACCAACTGACCGAACATGTTCGATCCCTGTCGACCCCCACACGACGGTCAATCCTTTGATATAACTGTTGGTTGTTTTTTCTATTATAAATATATTATATATATAATGGCCGATGGAAGTGTGGCGGGTCTAGTGGGCTTGTTGCCCATTTTTTTTAAATTTTATTTTTTCAAAAAGTAATTTGTTTAAAAAAACCATCGATCAAACTTGGGTTCACCGAAAATTTTAAAGAGGCGACAATTTCACTAGTTCCGACAACTGGAAACCATTGTCATAAAGTGCCAAATTGTTGCCTTGTTAGTGTTCACCAAATTTGGTAAAACTCCAGATTTTGCGAGCCTCCAAATTTAGTTAGTGCTCTCCTAAATTTAGCTAGTGGGCCTAGTTGACCAAAACTTTGACTAGCCGTAACTTTCACATACGATATTGGATTGAGGTGTCATTTGCATCGTTGCAAAGCTTGTGACGAGATATTATATTAGAACCTGGTTTCATTACAATATACAATTTTTTTTTTTAAGGCTTTTCAAAGTTCTATTTGATTTCTGTGCATTTTTGGAGCCACCTAGATCACAACCTCATAGAAATATGAAGATTGTGGCCAAATCCATAGGCTCCAGATAAGGCTCCTCTACCTGACAACAACAAAAGGACAAGGTCATGGAAGAGTGCAGGGACATCTTCACCTCACCCACAGGGGTACCCCTACACTGTCAGGTCAAGCATTCCATTGATCTAACCATAGGCGTGCCTTTACCCAACATAACTATCTACTGGCACTCTATTATGGAGAATGATAAAATTAAGAGAAAGATTCAGGAGCTATCGCAGAAAGGGTGCATCTAGCCATGTTCAACGCCCTATGGGAGCCCAATCGTATTGGTACAAACGAAATATCACACTTTTAGACTCTGTATTGACTATCAAACACTAAATAAGATCATTTTATAGAATAGGTATCCAATCCCATAGATTGATGACCTTCTGGACTAGGTTAAGGGGGTCAAATATTTGAGCAAGATTGAATTGAAGTTTGGATATCACCAAGTACCAATTGAACCCTTTGATGTGTGGAAGACTGCCTTGAATGTTGGAAATAATACTGAGGGGGGGGGGGGGGGGGTGAATCAGTATTATCAACTTAATAGATTTTTCATTTCATACTTAGATTTATATACGCTACTTCAATGAAGGGAACTCACGATTGCACACTAATGTTCTAAAGGCAACCAACGTATATCCAATGAACTTATGATTTATTTAATTCAACATATGTTTTTTCTTTAATTAATGCATCAATACTTAACTAACCATTTAAATAGTAACAATGTGCATTAATAATAGAATAAGCAATCAGACATAAGCAACACACATGAATACCAAGATTTAAGGTGGAAACCCAATGCGGGAGAAAAACCACCTATTGTTGTCGTCTATCTTCTTTTAATATAAGAAAAAGTTGTTTACAATCTTGTACTAGTACAGAATCATACCAGTACACAGGTACCCACCTGTAAAAGGTTACAACCTTCTCTCATTCACCAGATCCTACTGGAAGGGAGCTACAACCCCCTAGCTCTTGTACAAGCCGATATGTTTACTAGTACGTAGGCGCGGACCTACAAAAGGCTCCAACCTTCACTCATTTTCCAACTGATACTGGAAGGGAGCTCCAACCCCTAGCTCTTGTACTAGCCGATATGTTTACCAGTGCGTAGGTGCTGACCTAGAAAAGGCTACGAACTTCTCTCTTCCTTTAGGGACCATGTTTCATAAATTTTTAGATTGGATACTCTTGGTACACAACACCACAATCTAAAGGCCACATTTCATCCAATTTTCATATTGGACTCATCAACAACATTGAAGCTCAAAATCAATCACCACTACAATACAACCAATCACTGAAAACCCATCAACACTGACGAAAATCACAATCAATAAATCTGAACATTTAGAACACAGTCACCAAAACATAGAGCAAAACCGAGAACTCTGCATCAATAACCAAAACCATCTACAACTTCAAACATCATATGCTACTTCAAAGTACTGAACCATCGTGTATATGTGCCTTCACCAATGTGAATGTTGGCTTGATGGGCCCTGACCCAGCTTCAACGTTAAGTAGCCAAGCAAATCCATACACTACTGGCCCTTTCGGAATCAATCCGTGGAACACGGATTGAAGTCTCACTTGAAGCAATATGGGGGGATGTAGGAACCAAGTTTCCACATCCTGAGAGAGTCGTGATGTTGATTTTATACCCTTACCCCTATCTTTCGGCAAATCGATAAGCCTTTAGGGATTATCGATGTACTTCTTCTTCCATCTTTCAGAACTTCCATGAAGGTACCCGATTTCCCTTCGCGCAACCCTAGATGATGATTCAGGCACTTACGCGCCTTTGAAACTAGGTTATTGACTTGGTTCCCAAATTGTCTTAGATATTAGCCAACTTTACCATACAATTAAGATTATCCTCACGTAAAAATATATTATTTCTTGCATTCATGCAACAAACATAACATATATTTTCGTGCATTGACTTAAGATTATATTTGAAACTTAGCATTCAATATAGCATAATCGCAACATTTATAACAACAGTAAAATAACGCTAAACAAATAGAAAGTACACAGTAATTTCAGAACACTTCTCTTTATTGATGATTCATATTTTTGATATAGACTCTAATCGCCTTACACACACAGCTGCAGTGGTCCGCGCACTCAGCTGTGGAATTTTACCCTAGGCATTTGTGCACTCAGCTACAAAGCCTCTTCCTTTGCTAAGACTCTTGCTCTTAGCTCTCACAAACCTATGACATCAATTACTCATGATTACTGCCCCCCTTTAGACTCTCTAAGACTCTCCTTTTTATATAATCCCATGGTCTGCGGACCAAGGGCGTATCTACAAAACCGACACAATCTATCTAGACTAAGGGAAGAAAACCCTTTTTGACTTAGATATCTTCACGTTTTGTGACAAACAAATGTCGATAATTTACTTTCTTTATACGAAATTCGGGCCTTCTGCCCCAAAACTTGGGTTTGTAACCCCAAAATTGACCTCAAGGGGACCTGCTCCCGATAGGCCCCCAACACAAACATGGTGACTCACCCTCGAGTCACTCAGCTGGCAGGGAGATCTTGTTGTGAAGACATCCTAGCTCAACTTGGACAAAAACTACCTCATTAGCGCACTGTGTTACCGCCTGCTTCATCGTTTCAATCAACTTCTTTGTCACTAGTTCTGCGCTATTAGTCTGTAGCTTCTACTGAGTGTCCTGCAGACTAGCCAACTTGCTTTCAATGGTGGTCATGATCCTGTAGGCCTCGTCCAACAAAGGCTTCAAGTGAGCCTTCAGCATGACTTCCTTGTACTGAGCTGTGTCTACCTGTTCTTTCAATGCCTTAGGCTCCTGTAGCTATGCTAGTCTTTGCATGATGACAACAATGCACGTTGTTGCTTTAACCTCATCGTAGCACTGCTGTAGTTCCCATGCTTTTGTCTCCAGCCTTTTCACATTGGGGTCTTCTTGGAGGCTGGTGAGTACCTCAAGCAACTACTCAAAAAGGGCTGTGCATTCTTTCACTGCACTCTCTACTGCTGCGATCGCATCCATCACGACAGTCGCACGCTGCTCCTTGAATTCCAGCGGAGTCGAAGGGTAGGCCTTCAACTGAAACTCTGCAACTTTGAGGTTTAGCTCTAGCTGAACCTTTTATAACTCTATGCGTGCATCGCATGCTCCTATAGCAAGTTTCCAAACCCGCACATCTACAGGCTCAACCTCCGGAATGGCCAGCTCTGGGATAGTTTGGCACGCCTCATCCACAACCTTGATTATTCACTGATTCTTATCTATTAGGCTAGTCACAAGTTGAACAACGGAGTCCCTTTTCATAACCAACTGATCATTGTTGACCTTTTACTCACTAATCACTTGTAAAGTGTGCTGCTCACGGGCCCAAAGCTCCGTAAGCACTCCATCCTGCAAAAGTTGTGTAGGTTTTAACGCCGCACAAAAATTACCTGCATACGAATTCTAAAACATAGAAAATAAACAATGCGAGAGCATTACACATAAAACACATATATGTAGAGCTATAAAAAGGGTCTCTTTCACCTCTAATTACCTCACATTAATATGTCAATCTGGGAGCGTTTTGTTATTTCAAAGAGTGTCTCAGTCTGAGGCTATCATTTGCCAGAGTAATTCTAGTAGTACAGTGTTCAGAAATACAAGAGTAAATGGATGCTTGTCTACAACTAAACTACTTCAAAAGAGTAAATCACACACTCAGAAGACTAGGCAACTTATCAGTCAAGGGTTTGGTAGCGATAACCCATCCCTTTGGAAACTGATGAAAAGGAAATTAGAGAACAGATCGTGGATCTGGGAGCCAAACAGTAAATGCCAAGGCTCACTACAGCCTTAGATCATCTCCCACACCAAAATAACAAATGCCAGCAAATGGAACGACAGATAAGAAAATGGAACAACAAATAAGAAATCGAACAACAAGTCTGTAATGGAACAACAATTCTTAAATGGAACAACAGCTATGAAATAGAACAGCAACTAAGTCTCGCGAGCAGTAACAAACTTAATCTACCAAATCAAATGCATTAATCGTAATCAAACAACAATCTTTCACTCTTCAGGCAGATCGAACAGCACAAACCAGTGGAACAATACTGATTACTGATAAGTTATGGAACAACGCTTAAAAAACATATACACACACAGCACGCTTAAAGAGTAATCTGATCCAAATATCAATCTCAGTTAGAAGGAATACGACTGCATTTCAAAATAGAACATCATCGTTCATCAATTCAACAATCGTAAAGAACATAACTCCCAAGATAAATTCTGTAACGTGAATGAACAGGTGCATAACACAAAAGCTCTGTAATGGGATAGATAGTATTTTGTTAAGACTAGTAATATTCAATCAACTCTGAAAGGAACAGTAATATGATGTAGAGTCAATAAAATAGTTCTATCTATGGAAATCTTAATGAATTAAACATAACAGAGCATGTGATGTAAACTTATAAAGCATATCAAATTACCAAATAACGATGATATGCAAACCACGCAGAAGCCAAATCGTAATAATACAGGAGCAAGTTTCCTCCAGGGCCGGGCCCTTAGCCTCCAGGGGTACACCGATTTAGGTTAATCCAGACTCAGAGATGAAGTAATCACCAAGTTTGTATTAATGCATGAAGCAAAATTACAGTAAACCCGTTCTTATCGAGACTCGATGATCAAAGTTTTGATCTTAACAGAAATTACATAAAAGCGTAATCATGTATAACTCTCTCTCGAGCTAACAATGTTGTCCCTCTTTATAAGGGTGATGGTAGAGATGTCTAAGTACAAAAATAGATAAAACAACGATTCCTTAGGATCAAGGATCCTGAGGGATTCGCCGAACCGTTAATCCTTAATCATCTCTTTTCTCTCCTGTGCCAAGTTGGTGTCTCCACCTCCTTTTCAAGGCTGATTCACTTTGATTTGCTTAGCCTTGTTTACATTCGGTCTCCCGTCAAAGGGACAACAGTTACCTTGTCCTTGTCCTTTCCTTTGGAACGACAACTTCTCGTTTTCACTCTTCCTTGCATAAGGAAATGACAATTTTCAGCGTTTTAGGCTTGCATATTAAACTCACATGTTTTGTTATAATTCTTTATCATTTTCCAAGTTCATGATGCAAAAAGGTTTGCAAGTTCTACTCAAAAGATACTAAAATGATCATCAAAACATACCTTTTTAGTACTCCACAATATACACAGAGATTTTCCCCTAGATCCCAAAACCGGGACTAGCAGCTTGATTTTTCATTATGTTCATTTCAATTTTATAATACATATTTATACAT
This sequence comes from Pinus tabuliformis, assembly GCA_031772625.1. Taxonomy (NCBI): domain Eukaryota; kingdom Viridiplantae; phylum Streptophyta; class Pinopsida; order Pinales; family Pinaceae; genus Pinus; species Pinus tabuliformis. The sequence goes on from CM062818.1 coordinate 2,057,950,819, forward strand.
GCCGAAGCATCCAGTGCCATGGACCGATAGCCATTGCGTCCAATACCATGGACTGAAAACCATCGTGTCCAAAAACATGTGTGAAAATCATGCACAAAACCATAGGTGGGTCTGCCCATCCTAACATAGGGTCCAAAACCAAAAATTTTCCAGGGCGCTACCCCAAACCCCATAAAGTGGGGTTATGGGTAAACTTCAAATCCCTTGTGACCCCCTCGCTACACAATCGGTGCAATGAAGGGGGGCTCCGCTCCCCCTCTAACCCCCCGCTTAACTACGTGGGCTGGTCGTGGAAAGAGTATAACACAACCCAAAATTCTACCGCTTGTTGTTTTCTTTCCACAGGGGACCACAAGAGATCTTAGTCATTTTTCCAGCCCTGAAACGCCCATTGTCTCTCTACACCAAGAGAACTTCTCAGAGCTCACAGATTTTGTCAATGCATCTGAAGTATTCTTCAAAGTGTCCACCTTTACCAGAAACACATTTTTGTCTTCTATCATATCCCTCACAATGTGATACTGGACATCAATGTGCTTTGTCTTTGAATGATATGCAGGGTTCTTTGCCAAGAAAATTGAACTTTGGCTGTCACAGTCTATCCTTATAGCTCCCTATACTAACCCCATACTTGAACACAATCTCTGCAACCAAACTGCTTCCTTGCTTGCAGGAGTGGCTGCCATGTATTCTGCCTCTGTAGTTGATAGAGCCACTATAGATTGTTTCTTACTCATCCAAATGATTGCACCTCCAAATAGGTTAAACACATACCCACTTGTAGATCTTCTCTGATCCAGATCTCCAGGCTAGTCTGCATCAACAAAGACATGAATATCCAACATTCTGTCCAATCCTGATCTTCCTTGGTAACACAAACCATAATCACTAGTCCCACGTAAATACCTGAAAACCCACTTCATTGCTGTCCACTACTCCTTCCCTGGTTTTGACATAAAGCTACTCAATACTTCCACTTCATGTGCAATGTCTGGTTTAGTACATACCATTGCATACATCAGGCTACCAATTGCACTTGCATATGGAACACGGGACATGTCCTCTTCCTCTTCTTGTGTCTTGGGACACTGTTCAACAAATAACCTCACACCTACAGGAATAGGAACCTTCACCAGTTTGCTATCTTGCATATTAAACCTTTGCAATAATGTCTCGACATACTTCCTCTGGTTTAACCAGAGCTTCCTCTTTTCCCGATCTCTTTTAATTTCCATGCCCAAAATATAGTTTGTAGCACCAAGATCTTTCATGTTGAATTTGGAGGACAATTGGGTCTTCAAATCCTGGATAATTTTTTTGTCATTTCCAACCAGCAACATATCATCCACATACAAGACCAGATAAATAACACAGTCACCAATTAATTTAAAATACACACAGTGATCTACTTTGCTTCTGGTGAAGCCAAGTCCCCGTATAAATGTATCAAATTTCTGATACCACATCCTTGGTGACTGTCTAAACCCATACAAAGACTTCTTTAACTTGCATACTAGTTCTTTATTACCCTTCACTGCAAAGCCTTCAGGTTGCTTCATGTATATTTCCTCTTCCAGATCCCTATGAAGAAATGTTGTCTTCACATCCATCTATTCTACCTCAAAATCAAAAGGAGCAGCAACACATAAAAGTAATCTAATAGAAATTACCTTGGCAACATGAGAAAAAATATCACCAAAATCAATTCCCGACACCTGGGAATAACCTTTAGCTAGCAACCGAGCTTTGTATTTCTCCACCTTTCCTTCTACATTTGTCTTCTTCTTGAACACCCATTTGCTGCCAATGGGTTTCCTTCCAGCCGGAAACTCCACCATATCCCAAGCCTCATTTTTGTGCAAAGATGCCATTTCATCAACCATGGCCTCTTTCCGGAGTTTTCCATCCTCTGAATCTACTGCTTCCTTCACAGTTCTGGGATCATTTTCAGTAATATATAAAGCAAAATTTGAACAAAAAGCAGATGGAATATACCTTTCTGGCTACCTTCTTTCGCGAACTGATCTTCTCATACCCAGAGTTTGTGGCTTTTCATCTTCTGATTCCTCCTTTGCTGTAGAGTCTGATTCTTCCTCCTTAAGCTCAAACTCTATCTTCTGAGGTTCCTCTAGTTTGACTTCATGTTTAATAACATCTTTTACCTCTCTGAACACCACATCCCGGCTATACACAATCTTCCGTGTGACTAGGTTCCAAAGCTTATAACCCTTTAAACCATCCTTATACCCAATAAAGATGCACTTTTTAGATTTACTATCCAACTTGGTTCGTTTCTCCTTTGGAACATGTACATATGCATCACATCCAAATACCCTCAGATGTGAAAGAGAGGGTTTCTTACCAGTCCATACCTTTTGTGGAGTCTTATACTCCAACGCTGATGAAGGTGTCCTGTTGACCAGGTAACATGCAGTATCCACCACCTGTGCCTAGAATTCCTGTCCTAACTCGGCACCACTAAGCATGCTTCTTGCCCTTTCCATCAATGTCTTATTCATTCTTTCTGCAACTCCATTTTGTTGAGGTGTATATGGAGTAGTCTTCTGTCGTGCTATACCACACTTCTTACAAAATTCTTCAAATTCCTTGCTGCAAAAATCTCCACCATTATCTGTCCTCAACACCTTTATCTTCTTCTCTGTCTGATTTTCTACGAGAGCCTTAAATTCTTTAAACCTATCAAAGGCTTCAGATTTCTTCTTAAGGAAATATATCCATGTATTCCTTGAGAAGTCATCTATAAATGATACATAGTACATAGAATTACCCAGTGATGAAACCTTCACAGATCCAAACTAATCACTGTGCACAAGTTCTAATATCTGTTTTGCCCTCTTACTACCAAAGGGGAAACTCACCCGATTATGCTTCCCATATACACAATTTTCACAGAAATAAAAATCTAGAGAGATATTACTCATACCTTCTACCATACCTTTACCATGAAGTATTCGAAGGCCCTTCTCTCCAATATGTCAAATCCTTTGATGCCACAACATGGTCTTCTCTTTAGAGACTAGTAGATTTTCTGCTCCACTTTCAGGAACCACAGAACTGTTGCACCCATCAATAACAGTGCTACCTTGCAGCTTGTACAGAGTTCCAATTCAAACTCCCTGCATCAATACCAGTGATCCTTGAACCATTTTGCAGATATACTCCTCGAACATTGTTTTTACACTTGCATCATCCAGCTTGCTTACAGAAATCAAATTTCTGGCCAATGCAAGAATATGCAGAACACGCGGAAGTGTTCTAACCCTTCCACCTTGTAACTTCAACTTTAATTTTCCACAACCAATGATTCTAACCTTCCTATTATCCCCTAAGAAGACATCACCAACATCGTATTTCTCATACTCGCAGAACCACTCTCTATGGGGAGTGAAGTGAAAGGATGCACCTGAGTCAATCAACCATATCTCATGATTTACATGTGTACTTGAAGAAGCCAAGAACACATCCCCACCTTCATCTAAGGTGGTTTTCGCCTTTGTAGAAGGAGCATCATCAGATCCCTTTCCTTTATCAGGAGCTTTAGATTTACAGTCCCTTTTGTAGTTCCCTTCCTTTCCACATTTCCAGCACACCACCTTTACAGGTTTTCCTGGAGATTTAGATCTAACACTTGATGACTTATTTTTGTTTCTGTTTTGGGACTGTCCTCGTATAGACAAGGCATCACCATTCTGGCTCTCCATATTTTTTCATCTCATCTCCTCCGTCAATAAGGATGAGACTATTTCATCAAACTGCAAGGCAGTTTCATTGCTACCTATTGCAATAACCAGACTATCCCACGAATCTGGTAGAGAACACAACAAACTAATGCACTTATCTTCATCTGAAATTTTAATATCAACAGATGCTAACTGACTTACCACAGTATTAAATGCGTTCATATGCTCTGTCATCGAGTCTCCATCTTTCATCCTTAGGTTATACAACTTTTTTTATAGGAACAATTTATTCATCAGAGACTTAGATTGGTACATAGCCCCTAACTTGTCCCACAAAGCCTTCACTGTAACTTCCCTTGATACATTCAACAATACTGAATCTGAGACACACAATCGTATTGTGCTCTTTGCCTTCTGAGCCAACTTCGTCCATTCTTCATCGGAAACTCTCATTGGTTTAGTACCCGAATCTACCGCGATCAATTGATCTTTATTCACCAACAAATCCTCCATCTTGAGTTTCCATAACTCAAAACTCTGACCATTAAATTTCTCGATCTCTATCTTTCCCCTTCTCACCATCTTCTTTCACCACCAGAATTGATCTTGCAGATCTCCCACTGAATAGGGTCTACCACAGGCCCGAGTGAAACCCCTCAGCAACAAAGGCATTCCCTTGAAGCCAAAACTGCTCTGATACCAAATGTAGGTTTTAACCCCATACAGAAATTCCCTGCATACGAATTCTAAAACACAGAAAATAAACAATGCGAGAGCATAACACATAAAACACATATACACAAAGATTTTCCCTTGGATCCCAAAACCGGGACTACCAGCTTGATTTTTCATTATGTTCCTTTCAATGTTGTAACACATATTTATACATGCCGAAGTATCCAATACCATGGACCGAAAGCCATCACATCTAATACCATGGACCGAAAACCATCGTGTCCAAAAACATGTGCGAAAATCATGAACAAAACCATAGGTGGGTCCGCCTATCCTAACATAGGGTCCAAAACCAAAATTTTCTAGGGCGCTGCCCCAGACCCCATAAAGTGGGGTTACGAGTATGCCTCAAATCCCCTGTAACCCCCCCATCAGCCCCCCCGCTACACAATCGGCGCAACGAAGGGGCGCTCCAGCCCCCCTCTAACCCCCCAGTTAACTATGTGGGCTAGTTGTGGAAAGAATATAACACAACCCAACAAGGTGAAGCGCTTCGGTGGGAAGCATGACCAAGTTATGTCCCACTCCCTTGAGGGCGCTAACAATGGGCCTGTTAGCTTCAGTCACCGTTGTCAATGCTCCATCTGGCAGCACTATGGATCGAGGGTCCCTTACACGCAACATCCCTGTGGCTTCTGAGGTGCCAAAGGCCAAACTGGTGGATGCTGAACTGGTATGAGTCTGTGACGCATGGATCTGTAGCTCTCGCAGACCCATTTGAATGCCCCCCAAATCCTGCTTCTACTGCTGCTTGAACTATTGCAACAATTTTGTAGTGGCATCCAGCACTGCATCCCCTATGTCATTTAGATCCCCTTGGGTCAGGGTGATCGAATCCAGAGACGTCTTGCTAGCCTTGGGCTTCTTCCATGGCCCTACCTTTTCTGGTCCTCTGGTGCACTTGATACAGAACGAAGTCGTCTCTAGGTCCGCTCCTCCCCGTTTCGTCTGTTGGTCCTTGTTGGGTCTTGAAATTGTCATTCATTTCCATTACACTTTCACTATTATGTCCATTATATCACCTCCATTTCACCTTCATTTCACTACCATGTCATTACATTCATCTGAATTTCATCATTATTAGGTCACATCTATGTTTTTCCAAACTTTATTATTCTTAGCATTTTTAAGTGAATTTGTGGTTAAAAATTAGAAAATAATGTGCATATGCTTATACCTAACAAGTGGGATGAGATTGTTGACACATGTAGGTCAAAAGGAAGCTTCTAGAAGACCTTTATGTGGCATCCTAAGTCCAAATTCGAATTTGAATGGAGTGGATCATGGGATCATGAGGATATGTGTCACATTTCCTATTTGTTTTGAAACTCTCATTGATGGACTCTCATTGATGAGATGAATTCTCATCTTTTTGTATAAATATGAGATCTCTCTCCTTCATTTGGTAGCTTCGGAGCTTTGAAAATCTTTTTGGAGAGCTTTGTAAACTTTTGTTGTACTTTGTAATTTTGAAGAATTTGAATAAAGCTTTGATGTTCCCAACATGGAAGGAGATGTGAAGTAGATGTCATGGAGCATATTAGAATGTAAGATAGAATAGATTTTGTTTTGTAGATTTGCTTTGATTTCATTCAAGTATGTCATTTTATTGTTTTCAATTTTAATAGTTTAGATTTTCCATTCATGCAAGTCTGTTCAACTAGCTGATTATAGTTTTATCTAACTGTGTAATCTATGCTTAGCAAAATAGTCCAAGGAAGTATTTTCCAATTGGTGCTTGGAGCATTAGAGCACACACTAGATTAGTTTTCCTTTACATGTTTTGTATTTAATTTTGTTGCAATTTCATTTTTAGTTTTAGAACAATGAAGTATTGAATCCCTCCAAATTCTATCACAAGGAGGTAGTTCTCCCAAATTGTAAAGTGGAGTGATAAAAATTTTCGTTTAGCTGTTATAGTAGATTAGTTGCAATTTCACTTTCAGTCTTAGCCTTTCATTTAAATTTCATTTTTAGTTTTAGAACAATAAAGTATGGAGTCCCTCAAAATGCTATCAAGGAGGTAGTTCTCCCAAAATTGTATAGCAGAGTGATAAAACACTTCATTTAACTGCTATAGTAAATTAGTTGCAATTTCATTTTCAGTCTTAGCCTTTCATTAAATTTCATTTTCAGTTTTAGAACAATGAAGTATGGAGTCCCTCAAAATGCTATCAAGGAGGTAGTTCTCCCAAAATTGTATAGCAGAGTGATAAAACACTTCATTTAGCTGTTATAGTAGATTTGTTGCAATTTCACTTTTAGTTTTAGTCTTTCATTTAAGTTTGTTGCAATTTCATTTTCAGTTTTAGAACAATGAAGTATTGGATCCCTCCAAATGCTATCACAAGGAGGTAGTTCTCCCAAAATTGTATAGTGGAGTGATAAAACACTTTATTTAGCTGCTATCATTTTTGCTTTCATTTCATATACATTTTGCTGACTTAGATTAATCTAATTGTTCAAAGTTTTGTATTGCTTTTCATCTAATGTTCATTTCCTTTTCTCCCTCTTTAGAAATTAGATTTTAACATTAAAATTCATTAGATTTATTTGTCCATTAACATTTAGAGATTTCATTTAGAAGCATAACTTTTCTTTCTTAGATTAATTTCCTTAAGCATGAGAAACAAAACCCAAAAAAAAAACAACATAAACTATAAAACAACGAAGTAAGAGAAAGGTTAACTAAGCAAATATAGTGCACCACACTTCATCAGTTTATGATAACTGGATTAATAATTTATGTAGAGCAATTTAGGACACTAAATTGACTAGACAGTCCTCTTCTTCCTCTATCTCTAGTGAAGGCGACTTTTGACCTTTGTTAGAGCTGCGCTCCTCTTCTCTTGCCTGCCCACTCAATTGCTGCGCGGTAGTGTGCTTTGCCTTAGCCTTGTTGTCAGCGTCCTATTTCCTTTTCGCAGTCAGCTGTTCCTTCTTTAGCTTGGCCTCATTCTTCTTGCGTTGTGTGGCGGTCTTGCTCGATCCCGCAACCAAGTTCAAGGCAGTGTGCCACTCTGCTGGCCAGCGGTCGAGGACCGCATCATCTGTTGCCAAATAGGGTAATTCATGCCACTTTTGCTCAGGGTCCTTTCATGCCCGTATTGAGACATAGTGGAAGTCAGCCTTGAATTCCACGTACCCTTGTAATCTGTCAAATTTGGTAGGTGACAATTGCAGATTACATTTGATGGCCATATGCATGTTCATCTCCATCAATATCTAAAAGATCTTGCTGTATTTTATCCTTTGAGGGTCCTTAGTTTCCCACAACAAAGTGTACTTCACTGCCTCTGGTAGGTCTGGTGCAACTAGAGGAAACTAACTGTCTTCGGGTAGCTCCCATGCTACCAACACTATGGACAACAAGAGCCATGCATAGTGAAATGTCTTACTGAGATCATATGCCTCGCGGCAGTTTGTGAGGAACTCACCACAGAGGTAGCGCACCTATTAAAATTGAACTCCCTCTGTGCATTGGGCTACCAAAGCTACGACTGGTGCCAACACTTCATCTGCACGACACTTCTGCATGACCTTCCCTGCGAAGAGTTGTGTTGCCACTTTGACTGTAGGGTCACAGATGCTTGAGATGGTGTAACCATGTGTCTTCTTTACCAACTTAAACTTTTCCTTCATGGCCTCTGTGAGGGCATGCTCACCAGCCTTTCCACCAAACGCCATTTTTAGAATTTCCCTTGTGTACGGCAGTCACGTGATCCTATAGATCAACATATCAATGATGGGTATTGGATCCTCCAGCCATAAAAATCCATCGTGTACCAAGCATAAGAGCTACTTGATTACCACCATTATGATGGGCGCGTAGTTGTAATGCAGCACCCATAGCAGGTTGAGAAGTCTTGCCTTATCCATGCTTCTCAGCCACTTCCGCGGCTCCAACGCGGTTACTCCAGTGGTGTTTTGGAACACGTGGTGCATGAGTTGGTCTGTTGCTAGATGAGGAAACCTCTCTATGTTTGCTAAATCCCGGTCTTCTAATTTCAGAAGGGAGACACGCCCCAAGCACGGTCCTTTGAACACAATTTGGCCCGACAAGAGGGGTGTATGTAGGGTGACCTTACTTTCATCAATGTCTTTGGTCACCTTGGTCCTGCCCCTGCATGGAGGAACATACTTAGGAAACTTAGTGATGGCATCAGACCCCTCAATTTCAACATCCTCCGTTTCCACCGCAACATCGTCATCATCCATTGGGATATCCTCAATCTCTTCTTCTTCTGGCTCCAGGTTAATCATGTTGCCATTTTCCTGTGTGGCGGGCTTATCCGTCTGTGGGTGTTTTCTAGGAGATGTGCGCACCGGCTGCGGTGGCCCGACCTGCTTGCCCTTCTTGTTCTTGGGACCCTCCTTGGTCGGGATAGGCCTTGGTCTAGGTGACCGTGGCGACTTTGGTACTTCAATTGGGATTTATGCAGGTGCAACCTTTGGGACAACTCCTTCTACTGCCATAGTGACCTATGAAACAACTCCCATGGTTGCTATTCTTAGAATAATATTACGACTGATTTTGCGGATTTACGGAAATCGATCGAACACTAGGAAATCAAGTAGCTATTCAAAAAATGCGTGGTTCATGCACAACACACAACACAACTCACAATTTCTCAATATGCAAAGTGTTTCCCGCTGGGCAGTCATATGTAATTTATAGGGTATTTTGAATTCAAATCTGACCGTTCCCCAAAAATCGGTTCATTAATGCTAGATTGGCGGTAAATTTTCAAAGATCGTGCCCATAAATTCTGACTTAAATGCTGCGCCCCACTCCATTTGGCTATTTTTTCATTGTCTAATCATGAACAGTGACTTTAACGATCACTTTCCAGCTGCTTTGCACAGTTTCTCCCCTGGTAGCGCGACCCTATGTGCGTTGTTGTGGACTATGTGACATTCCCTTATTCCGCGTAGTTCTCTCCTCACGCATCTCTCCAACCCAAGAAATGTAGTTTATAGTCCCATGCCTTCTTTCAGCTGCCTGGAGTTCTAAGACTGTGCTTCCTTCATATAGTCACCTAGCTGGATCACCAGTGTATGGCTTCAATCAGCTTCCATTCACCTTCCCTGGGAAGGGTTCTCCATTCAACTTAACTAGATGAACTTCTCCACCATTGGTAATCTCCTTGTTGACTTATGACCCTAGTCAGTGATTCCAAAATTTCCCTCGAAATTTCTCAAATTTACTCTCATATAACAAGACTATATCATTTACCTTGAAGGTGCGAAGTTTGATGCAACGATCGTGCCATGCCTTTTCTCACTCCTTTTGAACTTGTTGATGAAATCTAGCTAGAAATCAGTCCTCCTCAAGCTATGCTAGATGCGTGAGCCTCTCTTCTAGGGCTCCACGTTCTGCCATTCCTGTGAGTGCAGCTATGCATAGAATAGGTACTATAGAATTTTCTCTACAAATCAGCTAGCTCACTGATATCATTTAGAAATTTCACCTACATATCCAACTGATATATGCATACTAAAGCATAATACTAGATGTACATCTACCATAAACTTTGCGGAAGCTTAATCGAACATGAGCAAGATCAATAAGAACACATATAACTGATAAGAAGGAATCAATCACACATAACACATAAATATAATTCGGGGAAAGCATCATCCTAAAACTCCACTCTCTGTATTATCATACATAGGATTTATACAAAGCCTTAGCTCTCACACAGCTAACCAGCTCTCAGTACAATCCTCACAGATGAAGGTGGAAGTACATCAGGATTACACAAAGCCTTAGCTCTCACAGTTAGCCAGCTCTTAGTGCAATCCTCCTGGATGCTCACAGGCAATCAAGACTTCTGCTAAGCCTTCTCCTCTACCCTCCAAGCCTCCTATTTCCTTGCACAGTTTCTCCTGGGTGATCCTCCTGTTATCAAGTGTAACACTGATCTCTCACACTGTTATATACCTAGGGGGGTAATATGGGGTACCAAGGGAGGTACCCAAGGTAATAATGTAATAATGAGATGGGTCATAGTAATAAATAAGGTGGTTAACCCATATCATGTAAGGGACCACAAGTAGTTAGTAATAATGTAATGGGCCCATGGTATTAGTTTGATGGTATGAGGGAACCATGGTAATGACCCATGGTATTGTATGTATGAGGCCTATATAGAGGCTAGAGACTCCACGTCAAGGAATAGTGTCAAGGATTATTGTATGAATAGGCATATGGCTTGTGGAGTGCTCTCCTTCCTTAAGGAGTGAATGTATGGTGTTGCCCTACCTTAAGGGTTTGATCAATAAAGAATCATTTCATATTATTTCTGGGTTTATTTGCATTGTCTTATATTTTCATATCAGATCTATAATATTTCCGGGTTAGATCTATAACAAGTGGTATCAGAGCACTTTCTTGGGCAAAAAAGTGGAGGATTTTTTTTATCTTTATTATTATTATTATTTTTATTTTTATTTTTTTATTTTTTTATTTCTTATTTTTTTATGCAGGATTTTGGGGGCGGCGAGTTTGTAGATTATATCTGTACATTTTGGTGTAAGATCTGCAAAATATAATTGTAGATATGGATTCTATGTGAAAAAATACCCTATTTAAAAAAAAAACGGTCGAATTGGAGTCCGAATGAAGGAGATATCACTGATTTAAAAATCAGTGGGGTTGCAGACAATTTTTCGGGCCGCAAATTTTATTTCATATTATTTTTGGGTTTATTTGCATTGTCTTATATTTTCATATCAGATCTATAATATTTCCAGGTTAAATCTATAACAAGTGGTATCAGAGCACTTTCTTGGGCAAAAGTGGAGAATTTTTTTTTTATTTATTTTTATTTTTTTATTTATTTTTTATTTTTTTGCAAGATTTCGGGGGCGGCAAGTTTGCAGATCATATCTATATGTTTTGGTGCAAGATCTACAAAATCTAATTGCAGATCTGGATTCTATGTGAAAAAATACCCGATTTAAAAAAACAAATCGGTCGAATCAGAGTCCGGATGAAGGAGATATCGCTGATTTAAAAATCAGTGGGGTTGCAAACAAATTTTCAGGGCATCGAGTTTGCGGTGCCGATCTGGACGTCCTAGTGCAAGATCTACAAAATCTAATTGTAGATATGGATTCTTTGTGAAAAAAACCCAATTTAAAAAAAAATCAGTCGAATCGGAGTCCGGATGAGGGAGATATCGCTGATTTAAAATCAGCTCTTTTTTGCAGAAATTGTGGTGACGGCGAGAGAGTAGCAGCGTAGATCTGGAATTCCAGTGCCTGGATCAAGATTTCTATCACATGGGTAGATGCAGAATGATTGTTCCATTTCTGAAAACAGGTCATAATAGGGATTCTGAGCAATATTGACTAAACTGTGACAATTTCAAATTTTCGTCAAGTAAGTGAATTTTTTCAAAACCCTCTTCATGGCAGGTCTAGGTTTTACAGGAAAAGATAATGGTCCTACTATTGAAGAATACATAAAAAAACAGAAATCATTATGGAAAAACAATTGGAAATGGTGGGTAGTGGAGCTATTTAGAGAGGAGGCAGCCACATGGTGGGGATTACTTAACAAAACGAAGTGTTACAACCTGCCCGATGAAGAATTTGAAAAATTACTTTTAGACATATGGTCTCATGCCAAAAAACAAGATAAGGAGAAACATGTGGGGCTATTTCATACTGGTATATCCTTATTGCAGGTTCATGGATTGATTCAGAAAGAGAAGATCATTGTTTCTATAAATCCTAGTTGCAAGCATAATTTCATCAATGTTAATTTGGAAAAAAAATTGCAAGTTCCAGCAAAACAAATTGAAAATACACAAGTTGATGATGAGGATGTTCAAATTTATAAGGATTTGAAGCTTTCTGTGGATAAGTATGTGTTGCATGGTGATTTTTATACTTCAGAGATGGATAATATGGATGTTTTTTTGGGATATCCTTGGATGGAATCTGCGGGTACTATCAATATTAATGTGCAGAAGAAATTCTTGAAGCTCTGGTATAAAAATAAGAAAATTACATTACAAGATATTTCCATCAATAAACAGGTAGGGTCCACGAATGTTGAAGTAGAAGATGTTCCAGGGTCTGACATATTAGATGATGAGCCAGTGATGATAGACAATCAAACACAAACAGAGGCTGAAGCAGAAAAGGTTACAGGTACATCAGATGAGGGCTCAGTGGTTGAAGTCATATTGGAAAAGAAGACACGATAACGGGCACCACAGCAGGGTGAATTAAAGAAAAAGCCATCGTGGGTTAAAACTTCAACATATCATCGCCCACATCACCCTGCAAGACAACCAATTAGCCACCCGGACAACAACCCCCGCAGGACAGATATAGAGGAGCGAAGATCCACCTACTACACATCAACACAGAAAAGCTACCACAATCAACTTCCATCTCAAGCGAGCGAGGCACCAGCGAGACCGAGGGTTCACCTTTCTCTTGGATGGCTAGATTCACGTGCATGGTACCAGTTGACTACTCTTTTGAGTAGATCTTATTATTTGTGTTCTTCCCATGTTTCGGGGACGAAACATGCTAAGGGGGGTGGAATTTTATATACCTAGGGGGATAATATGGGGTACCAAGGGAGGTACCCAAGGTAATAATGTAATAATGGGATGGGCCATAGTAATAAATAAGGTGGTTAACCCATATCATGTAAGGGACCACAAGTAGTTAGTAATAATGTAATGGGCTCATGGTATTAGTTTGATGGTATGATGGAACCATGGTAATGACCCATTGTATTGTATGTATGAGGCCTATATAGAGGCTAGAGACTCCATGGTCAAGGAATATTGTCAAGGATTATTGTATGAACAAGCATATGGCTTGTGGAGTGTTCTCCTTCCTTAAGGAGTGAATGTATGGTGTTGACCTACCTTAAGGGTTTGATCAATAAAGAATAATTTCATATTATTTTTGGGTTTATTTGCATTGTCTTATATTTTTATATCAGATCTATAATATTTCTAGGTTAGGTCTATAACAAGTGGTATCAGAGCTATAACACACATTGCTCTCACACCCTGTAAAACTGCACAATCCTCAAGGAATCTTAATCCTTATGCTTGGATTATTTTCCTTTATAGGAAAAATCCATCCAACTGATAGTACAATGTCCCTCCTCTGATCTCAATTGGGTCTTTCTCTAAACTGACATGCATGAATTATTTATGAGAAAATATTCAGTTATTTGAAGTGAAACAGTTATATGCATGCAAGCATTAACTAACTGAACTCACATTAATTTAAACAAACTGTTTAAACCAATCTAACTAGACTTGAATCAGTTAACTGAGCCAACTAATTACAACTCAAATTAGATCTCATCCTTATCTCTTTAACTAATGGATAAATTCTTCAATTAATAGATAAAATGCTGCATGTCCTCAGATAGACTTCATGTTTGATTTTTCACAACTAATTAACTCATGGAGGATTAATTAATTTATTTTCAAACAATTGTGAAGTTCAAATTTGAATTTTAATTCCTATTTTAGTCCAGGGACTGACTAAAAATAGGAATCTATCCTGAACTGCTAAAAATATAACTTCTATTTTTAACACTTCCATTTTTCATTCCCTATTGCCCAATCTAGCACTGATGCCCAAACTGCTATTTTTAGCAGTGCTATTTTTAGCAATTTCTTGTTGCCAATTTTCAACACTCCCTCTCAACAAGAAAGGCTTCCTCTCAAACCCGATCATGTACCTCTGGAATGTTCTACATGCAACACATCTACCAAGTGTGGTTGCTCCAGCAACTCTCGGAACAAAAAAAATCTCAATTGACCTCTCTATTGGGCTAGAAACATACTCTGATGCTGAGGCTCTACCTGATGCTGACAAGTGCTCCCTCTCTGACCTCTGTGCTTAACATCTCCATGCATCTCGCACCATTGCACCCTTCTCAATGCTACCCTACATTGTGCAATACACTTGTGCCTCTCACATTGCTGCAGCCTGCATGCTCTGCGCTGTCCTGGGATTCCCTGCACTGTAGCTCTCTCTGCTGCTCCATCCGCATCTGTCTCTACCCAATCAATCAGTCCTGCTACTCCTCATCGGGGTTCCCATAGCAAGGTTGAATCAAAGAGGTTGGCTACCTCAAGGATCTTGCCCCCACAGAGACGATCACTCCACATCGCCCCACCTCCTACTTGGAGGTATGGCTACATGTGATCCCTCTGCCCACCTAGCTCGAATTTCCCCCTACTGGAGGTCTCTACATGAGTGGATGTCTCCACTTTGTCTCCTCTCAACTTCTCTAGTTGTGGCTGCTTCACAACCTCCTGAAGCTGCTTCAACAATTGTGGCTCCTCCACAATCATCTGAGAGTTCTTCTGGCGCTGCATGTTGAGAGGTAATTTACTCTCCCTCTCAACTACCAAGTATCTAACCTTTGCCTTGCTCCTCAAGGCTTTTCATGCATCTTGTACCTCAAGTGCATACAGGTTCTTGGCTAGCACACCAATCTGTTTCATATTTCCCGCCGTCACGAAATTTTCTGGGAAAAGAGCTGATTTTAAATCAATGATATCTCCCTCATCTGAACTTCGATTCAGCTGATTTTTTTTTGAATTTGGGTATTTTTCCACAAGGAATCCATATCTGCTATTTTTTTCTAAAAATTTTGCACAAAAATGTTTAGATCTTCTCTGAAAACTCGCGGCCCAAAACTCAAAAACTTTGAAATCTCCTCTAGTATATTGTTCTCCACTTTGATCACCTTTGCTCTGATGCCATGTTGGGTAGAAAAGGTCCCGCGTAATAGTTTTGGGGCTGAGTGCCTATAAGTTAGGATAAAAATATTATAAAACTCCGAAATATGTGGAGCATGAAGTGTAAAAGGTCGAGTCAAAGGGTTGTCCACCAAAGAAATAATATAGAATAATACAAAGTAAGTCACTCCGCGGACCATAAGAAGGTATAAATAGAGCGAGGCTCTATGAGTAGAAATTAGTTTTCTGGTATGTAATATGGGATCTGATATGTAAGGGGTTTCTGAGAAGAAAAGTCTTGAAGCCTCTGTAAGTCCAAGTCGAGGGTATTGGGTAGTAGATAGAGGCTTTGCAGCTATGTGCGCAGAGGCCTAGTAGAGTCTGCAGCTGTGTGTGCAGACCCTTGCAGCTAAGTGCGTAGGACGGATCTGGATGTATTGGTGAAGAAATTGAAGAAATATAAGTTGATTCTAAAATTCTGTGTTAAATATGAAATATTGCGAATCTAACTCATGTATGGTTGATATAACTGTTTGATCTATGCGCGTATGATTATGATATGAATATATGAGAATATGTATTTGTTCTAAGTGCGCGAACTGGTTAATTCTGTTAAATTTTTGCTTAAAGACCATCACAAGTAGATCTGATCTATAATAACTCCTTAAGTAACTAGTATCGAGGAATAGCCCTGCCCGAGATCTGCGTGGAAATAGAAAAGCGCGAGGCTACAAACCGATGTGTGGAACATCTAGACCACATCTAGACATCCCAAGGGTGCAGAAACTTGGTTCCAGTACCCTCCCCTGCTACCTCAGGTGAGACCTCAGTCCACACTCCGCGGGCTGTCGTCGAAAGGGCCGATAGCTGCGGGATTTGTTTGGCTAAATAACTCTTCTGAACCTGGGTCAGGTCTGTATAAGCCAACAAATGGTTCCATTGCCAAGACTGGGATCTACCTAAGGGGTGTTTGATGTTGGAACGTTGGAACTCTATAGTGAAAGAATTTAAGGGTTGAAGGGATCAGGAGCAGTAATAGTTCAGAATACATTGACACGCAAACCAAAGGTTGAAAATGATGAGTGCGATCCAGCTACCGATGTTCAAAGGAGCAGGGAGTGAAGATCCAAAATAGTTTTGGTTCGTAGTAACATTGGT
Source organism: Pinus tabuliformis (assembly GCA_031772625.1). Lineage (NCBI taxonomy): Eukaryota > Viridiplantae > Streptophyta > Pinopsida > Pinales > Pinaceae > Pinus > Pinus tabuliformis. Next base: position 2,057,967,152 of record CM062818.1, read on the forward strand.
ATGGGATGCACACAGAATTACGGATGATAATATCAGGAAGGTTACCTTAGTTAGCACGCTGTAGGACTAAGCACTGAAATGGTACATAAAGTACTTAAGCGATCACCCGATTGCAGGGACAGCAGAGATCCAGACCGAACTAAAGAAAGAATTTAGCCAGACGAAGTCAGAAACACAGTCGATCATACGGTTCAAGGAGATTGCGATGATGCCTGGTGAGACCCCGTGGGATTTGGATCAAAGAATGAAAAGTACCATCCGCGAAGCAAACATGACATTGATGGATGCACAACACTGTGCTTGGTTTATGGCATCATTAACACCCCATCTGAGGATGACTTTGTCCCAACAAAAGATCTCAACCCAAGTTGAAGCATTCGAGACAGTGATGAGGTTGCACGAAACTCCGTTACATGACCCGGGGTTGGGAGTTCAACAAATCCAAGCGCAGATACAAAACTTGTATGTGGAAATGAAGAAGTTAAAATAGGAATAGGCACCTCATCCAGAAGTCTGGGAGGAAGTTTGGTGTATAAAGTGCAGGAGCCAGGGGCATGATAAAGATCACTGCCCAGTCTTGGTGACTTATGTGGCAATGGGGGGACCAACACAATTGTGACCAGAGACATAGGTAGGGCCAAGTGCGACAACCTCACTCTGGTGTGCAATCTGTTAGGTGGGAGGAAAGCATAACACATACGCCCCAAATTTAACCAGATGTCCCAGTAGCTCTTTTGCAACTTTTGCAGATTAGTGGGCCACGAGGAAAGAGACTGTAGTAGCTATCAATTATTAATGGACCAGTCACCTACCTACAGAATGCAGACTGAGGTACGAGGTCAATATCCAACTGCGGTGATCACATGCGGTGGGTTCCAGGGACGTGGACGAGGATAGGGCAGAATGGGATCAAGAAGGGGTGGCGGCCCACTAATCTGTTACAACTGTGGAGGACTAGGACATTATGCGTGAGATTGTACCAACCCAACTAGAATCTCATGCACTTACCGTGAGCAATTTGATCATGAGCTAATAGATTGCCCTACATTGATAGCACAAATTTGTGAAAAAAGGGCAGCGCAACCTACGACGACCCAAAACGTGTAGATGATAAGGTCCAAACCCCCGCAACGAAGACCCCAAAGTAAACATGGTGCTAAGAAGTAACACAACCACAAGAGAGGATAAAGGGAACTTAAGTAAGGAGGATGCAGGGGTTGGCAAGGAGACATATCTAGAAGCTAGGGAGAGCTTCACAGAGGTCTCTACCCCAGGTAACAGGGATCAATCGGAGTGGGACAGGGATCCATCGATGCTAACTACCTTTTTAGAGACATGCATAAAATTGTTGTGCGACAATAGGGTGGTTAGAGGCTTGCAAGAATTGATAAATAGGTGCACGAGGATGCGAGAACCTACCGTGGTCCAAAAATTAGGAAAACATGCAACACAGATGGGGTGAGAGATGTGATTAACAACACAAATTGGCGATTATGAGATGGATCAGATCATTCTGGATTTGGGCTCAGATGCAAATGTACTACCTAAACAAACTTGGGAGCACATGGCTAGACCTACACTACAATGGTCTCCTATTCAATTGCAGATGACAAACCAACAGAGGATCCTGCCCATGGGAAGGTTGCGCGGAATTACGGTAGATATAGAAGGCGCGAGCACCAGAACAAACTTTGAAGTAAAAGAAATCATGGATGAAAGTATGCCTTATCCTGCGTTTTTAGGAATAGACTAGGCCACCGATATGAATGGGGTTATTAATTTAAAGAAGCAGACAATGATATTTGAAAAGAAGTCACTCTGCGTAGTCATTTCACTAGATCCGGCTGAAGGACCATGCTACATTGAACTCGTGCGGAATGGATAAAGTGACGATGAATTAGACTGTATCTACAAGATTTCCGCACAAAGGCAAGAATGGGTCAAGCCAATGGAGGAAAAAGGAATATCACGGGGCTATGCAGAGTCCTACACCAATGATTCTGATGAAGAAGACGAGTGGTGGCATAACAGGTTGAGCCGAGTAACCATGCTACACTGCCATATGATGACTAAATCTCTGTATTGCGTTAGGGCCCAGGATCATGAATTGTTGATGTATGATGGGCTGACAATAATAGATGAATTCCTGACCAAGTTTGAAAGCGCGGTACCTAAGCACCAACAGTTTGTTGTGTTGAGATGGGCGCTGTGTGCGACACCTGTGCGATGGTGGGGCACACATGAAGCAACTTTCGAGGATTGGCGCGGTTGCAGGTGCATGATGCAGATAATATTTGGGAAGCCGGAACTACAAATAATGGAGAAATATGATGGACGTGATGACCTGCGCATTCACCTTACCAGGTGGACCAAAGCTTATGGTGAGGAGCCTCAATCAGAGTGGGTGCACTTATTTTATCATACCTGTTAGAAAACTATATATATTACAGAGCAATGGAACACATAAAATATTGTAGAAATATAAACACAGAAAATGCATAAAACAAGAGAGACACAGATATAAGTGGTTCACCTAGTTTGGGATACGCCCACAGAGAAACAACCAGTCCTTCCTTTTATATTATCTAGCAAACTGAAGAGATACAACCTACAACAAATCCGCTGTAATACCCTCTTCGCTCTCAATCTCCTCTCTCTTACTCACTCAGAATCCAGATTTACATAGACGCAATACAATTCCCTCATATATAGTGAGGGGTTGCCTTCTAGGGAAAAAAACCCTAAATTAAATATAACCTCTACCGTTAGATCATCTGCCTAATGAATGGCCTAGATTGACTAGAAATTACTAGACTTTTACAAGGCAATTTTACATCTATTTTTAGCTTCGAGGGCGTTGCCCCCAAAATCCCTCCGGGGGATCGCTGGCCCCCGGACCCCCGCACCCACCCGCATGGAGGGGTGTACAGTCTTCTTGAAGTATACATCTGGCTGAATCCTTTGAATACAGAAGATAACTAGTCTCCACACCCAACAATCTCCCACTTGGAGACTAATTATAGCAACTCCACCGCTGCTTCATTTGCTAGACAATGACTCCACTTTGGACCTGGATGTTTCTCATATTCTTCATCATACTTGAAGACCAATTGAAACTGAGTATATTCTTAGTTTCTCCCTGGTTACAACTTTTGTTAACATATCTGCAGGATTTTGTCTAGTGTGTATCTTTTCTAGCTTCAATTGTCCATCTTCTAATGCTGACCATATGAAATGGTACTTGAGTTGTATATGTTTAGTCTTGGAATGAAATGCAGAGTTCTTTTCAAGATGTATGGCACTCTGGCTATCACTGTATAACCTGCCCAACTCCTGCTTCTTGCCCAATTCATCCAAAAACCTTTGTAACCAAATCATTTCTTTACTAGCCTCTATATCAGCAACATACTATGCTTCTGTTGTTGAAAGTACAACAACACTTTGGATTTTTGAAACCCAACTGACAGTTGTTCCACCTACAATAAACACATATCCTGTAGTTCTCCTCCTGTTATCTCTGTCACCTACGATATCTGCATCAACATATCCCTGTAGAGCAATGCTTGAACCACCAAAGCATAATGCTTGATTTGTGGTACCTCTCAAATACCTGAGAATCCACTTCACCGCCATCCAATTTCTTTTCCTGGATTGTTCATGTACTTGCTTACAAATCCCACTGCATGTGCAATATCAGGCCTTTTGCAGACCATTGCATACATTAAGCTTCCAACTGCTGATGCATATGGAACTTTAGACATATGAGCCATTTCTTCCTAAGCCTTGGGACATGCATCCTTACTTAATTTGAAATGGCTAGCCAAAGGTATACTAACTGGTTTTGCATTCTGTGTATTAAACCTTTTCAACACATTTTCTATGTACTCACTTTGAGGCAATGTTAATTTGCAATTCTTCCTGTCTCTAGTTATTCTCATACCAAGGATTTGTTTTGCAGCACCCAAATCCTTCATTGCAAATGAGTTTGCCAATTTCCTTTTGAGCAAATTTATTTCCTGCATGTTAGAACCTGCAACAAGCATATCATCTACATACAATAACAGTATAATATAGCTGCCATCATTTTGCCTTTTGAGATAAACACAATGATCAGAGTGACTTCTAGTATAACCTCGTTCAGACTTAAACCTGTCAAATTTTAGATACCACTTCCTTGGATCTTGTTTTAAGCCATACAAGCTCTTCTTCAACCTGCACACTAGTTTCTCCTTCCCTTTTACCTCATATCCTTGTGGCTGCTGCATATATATTTCTTCCTCCAAATCCCCATGGAGAAAGGCTGTCTTTACATCTAACTGCTCAAGATGCAAATCTTCAACTGCTACTAGACTTAAAATAGTTATGATTGAAGTCATTTTAGCAGCAGGAGAAAATATTTCATCAAAATCAATACCTTTCTTCTGTGAAAACCCCTTCACTACAAGTCTAGCTTTGTACCTTTGTTTTCTTCCATATTCTTCCTTCAGCCTGTAAACCCATTTATTCTGAAATTCCGTTTTACCTATAGGCAACATGACTAAGTCCCAAGTCTGGTTATGTGCTAATGAGTCCATCTCTTCTTTCATGGATTGCTCCCACTTCTTCCTAGTTTCTACCTACACTGCTTCTTCATAACATTCTGGTTCACCAGAATCAGTCAACAATACATAATATAATGAAGGAGAGTATCGTTCAGGGGGTCTACTTATCCTGGTAGATCTTCTAACACCACTTTTAGGTGTTTGAAGTGCTTGTTGCTGTTGTGGTTGTTGTTCTGGCTATTGATCATTATGATTTTTAGGCACCATCACTTTTCCTGTGATATCGTCAAGGACTGTGTATTCTCTGTTTTCTTTTTCTTGTTTCTTTTCGTGCAACTGATTCTTATACAAGACCTTTTCATTGAATATTATATCTCTGCTCCTAATGATTTTGTGATTTTCATAATCATATAAGCGATAACCAAAATCATTAACACCATATCCAATAAAGGTACATTTCTTTGATTTTGCCTCAAGCTTTGTTCTTCTTTCTTTGTTAATGTGGACAAAAGCTTCACAACCAAAAGTCTTTAAAAATGAGTAGTTTACCCTTTTACCTGTTCATGCCTCCTTTGGAATACCACCATCCAAGGAACTTTAAGGCCCTTTGTTTATTAGATAAACAAAAGTATCTACAGCATCTGCCCAAAATTGTAAAGGCAATCCTGCATGCAATCTCATGCACCTTGCACACTCCATGATTGTCCTGTTCATCCTTTATGACACACCATTTTCTTGTGGTGTTCCTGGAACTGTCTTCTCTCTTCAAATTCCATTCTCTGAACAGTACCTATAAAACTCTTTACTGCAATATTCACCTCCATTATCTGATCTGAGACACTTCAACCTTTTCCCTGTCTCATTTTCAACCAAAGCTTTCCATTTCTTGAAAGTATCAAATACATCAGATTTATTTCGAATACAATAAATCTAGGTTTTTCTGGTTGCATCGTCAATAAAAGTAACATAATAACGAGAGACACCAAGAGATGATACCTGAGCAGGTCCCCATACATCTGTATGCAAAAGCTCTAATTTTTTGCTCTTCTTTTCTTTCCCAACTCTAAGGAATCTGACTCTCTTCTGTTTTCCATAAACACAATTCTCACATAATTTTAAATCAACATGCTTCAAACTTGGCAACAAATTTCTTGAGTGAAGAATCTGCATCCCTTTCTCACTCATGTGCCCGAGCCTATGATTCCACAATGCTGTATCTTCTCCTGTAGATGTTAAAGCATTAACATAATTAGAAATAACATTGAATAAATACAATGTACCAACCTTTTCTCCTTTCGCTATTACCAGGGATCCTTTTGTAACCTTCCATGTTTTATCTATGAAAGTAGTTACGCAACCTTCACCTCCCAACTGCCCTGTTGAAATCAGATTTTTCTTCAGATCTGGAACATGCCTTACCTCCTTCAATAGCCACTGATTTTCATTTTGCTTTTTTTATGAAAACTGTATCCATTCAAATGACTTTACATGGTTTATCATCACCCAAGTGAACCTATCCAAAATCTCCTTGAACATAATCATGAAAATGTTTCCTATCAGGTGTGGCATGGAATGAGGCCTCTGAATCTACCACCCAGGCATCAATAATATTTTATAATGAAAGAATCAAAGCATCTTGCAACACATCACCTGTTACATTTGCTTCATGATTGTTTTCTTGCTGCATGTCTCCTTATTTTCCCTTCCGAGACTTGCAGTCTTTCTTCAAGTGTCCTTTCTTCCCGCTTTTCCAGCACACTATCCCTGATCTGGACTTGGATCTGCCTTTTCTTGACTTATTGTGATATCCTAGGCTCTTTCCTCTTTCCATTTTTCTTCCCCTAGTCTCTGTAGTCAAAGCATTACCTGATGTCTCACTAGAGATTTTCCGTCGCATTTCCTCGCTAAGGATTGCACCGACAACATCATCAAAATTTAAAATACTAGATCCAGAGATAGAGTTACTAATGGCCATAACTAAACCATTCCAACTTTCTGGCAATGGGCACAGAAATAATAGAGCCCTAGCTTCTTCATCAAAATTTACCCCTACAGAACTTAACTAACTTGTGACTGTATTAAAATCATTTAAATGGTCTGCAACAGATCCACCTTCTGACATATTCATATTAAATAAACCCTTCATAAGAAATACTTTATTTGAGGCCAAGAGTTTTTCATATAGTTTGGCCAATGCTAACATTAAACCCTGTGTTGTCATTTCCTTTGAAATATTAAATGCTACCGACGCCACTAGGCACAACCATATTGTTCCAAGTGCCTTTCTGTCTAGAATATCCCATTCTGTGTCTTTCATACTCGTCAGCTTCTTTGTCTTTCCACTCAATGGTAGGTACAAATCTCTCTGATATAGATAATATTCCATCTGCATCTTCCACAGCTGGTATTTTTGGCCGTTGGATTTTTCGACCCTAAACCTACCATCTTCTGCCATTGCTCCCACTCGAACCAGGAACCCTTCTCTCCTGCAAGTTTATCATCCAAATAGACCTTCAGCTCTGATACCAATTGTTATAAAATTATATATATTACAGAGCAATGGAACACATAAAATATTGCAGAAATATAAACATAGAAAACACATAAAACAAGAGAGACACAGATATACGTGGTTCACCCAGTTTTGGCTATGTCCACGGAGAAACAACCAATACTTCCTTTTATATTATCTAGCAAACTGAAGAGATACAACCTACAACAGATCCTATAGAACCACACAACCATGCTGGCCCACCTTAGAGAGAATCTTCATCAAGCCCAAAACCGCATGAAGCAACAGGCAGATCAACATTGCTCAGAACACCAATTTCAAGAAGGGGATTAGGCATTTTTGAGGCTGCAACCATATAAGCAAACATCACCCAAAGACAAGGGTTGTTAGAAATTATCTCCAAAATTCTACGGACTGTATCAAGTACTTCAGCGCATTGGAGAAGTCACCTACAAGCTAGCTTTGCCACCCACTACAAAAATCCATCCAGTCTTCCATGTCTCATGCCTCAAGAAAGTGATTGGGAACAATTGTAGAATTCAAACCAGTCTACCTGAAGTGGATGAAGAAGGGTTAATCTAGCTCCAACCTGAACAGGTTCTTGACACACGAGAACGGCACCTGCGTGGCCACACGATCAAGGAAGTCCTTGTCAAGTGGAAAGACACCTCTCCGGAAGATGCAACCTGGGAACCAACCACTATCCTTCAGCAATTTCCGCAGCTCCAGCCTTGAGGACAAAGCTATTCTTATGGGGGAGGGCATGTTAGGGTCCAACCCTAACCCCCTTATTTATGTAATAGGATCAAGTCATAGTTATAGTTAAGTAAAGAGTCAATAAATCCCATATTAATAATTGTAAGTGGTTAACCCGCATTTAATGAAGGGACCACAGTTAGTTGCAAATGGGCCATGGTATTAGATAGATGGTATTAATAAGAACCATGGTATTTCCCCATGGTATTGCATGTATGAATCCTATATAAAGGATAGAGACTCCCCTCGAGGAGCATCGTGTCTTATTTTGTCATTGAGCTCAGCTCTATTGGAGGTTGCCCCCTCGAAGAGGCAAGTGAACATTGCTTTCTGAATAATAAAATACTTGCTGTTATTTCTCATTGTTCTATGTTCTGGGTATATTTCTTCGCATATTTGGTATTCTGGTATCGTCTTGCAGGTTAAGAGCATAACAAGTGGTATCAGAGCGCTTTCCAGGGCTGGTGGGATCTCCAATTTTTAGCAATTTTTTTTTTGGCTAGAGATGTGTTCTGGCGTCTTTAAACCACGGGATCTGTCATTGAGCGCATAAACCTGCGGATTTGGGGAGGCATGCATGCAGAAAATACAAGAGGTGGTCACGCTTGTTGGACTCCCTTGTAACTCTTGTGGGTACCCCTTCGAGTAGTACCGCATTAGACAGAACCATGCACGGACTGTCTTCCAAGTACCCTCTGGGTATATCGGAAGCCCCCTAGCTCCCTTGAAACCTTGCCATAGATAAACTGTCGGCCATCTTGCTGCTACAGTACACTGAGAACAACACTCGAAGAGATTACTCGTGCTTACGATAGGGTAGTCAGGTTGTACAGCTAAGGGTACGGTTTATCCTCCTTGGTTAGTGCCTAGAAAAATTGGGCCGAGTACTACTCTCAGACCCTTATGTATATTGCGATCTGTAGCACCTGACACTCCTGGAGACCATAGTTCCCTTCTCTATCTCTGGATCACGTATAATATTTGCTAGATCAGATCTTGTAAGTGGGGTTTTGTCGCAGCAACAGCAATCAATTACATCGTTCAGATCTATCAAATCCATCATATCCACAACAGCAATTAGTTCCGTCATCCAGATCTATCAAATCAACCATTTAGATCTCTCAGATCCATCAGATTTGCCATTCAGATCTAACTAATCGTGTGGGTTCCTATACCTGGGCGTGATTTTCGCAGGACTTTGGGTAGCATTGACATTTCTTGGATTCGGCTACTGCAATATTCCTAAGAAAGGAGTAAAACTCCATTCGAAGTAAAAAAAAAAAAAGTTTGAGACCCCCCCGGGGCACTTATTGGTGACTTAACCCATAAGAATCAGGTAGACGAGTTGAGCGAGGTGGTCCCATTCAATTGTTAGTGCCAATAATTTCGGGTGGTCCCAAATTTCAAGTACATCGGATCAGTGCATGGTACAAACTAGAGCTCAAGCTATGGCCAACGAGAGGATTGACAACCTTGAATCATAATTGCAAGATGTCATCTTGCAGCTGAAGAACTTAAATGAAACACTCTCTAAGGGCAAGGTGGAGTAACGCGTGGAGGCATCTATTGGCAATGTAAACATTGAGGGCGAGTCTAGCCAGTCTCTTCACTTCTTTGGCACCCACCAACAATCCCATCCACTACCACCCAAGCTGGACATATATAAATTTGATGGCTCTCACCTGACCACATGTATAGCACAAATGGAGCAATATTTCACACTGAATTACATCTTGGATGATGCAACTCAGCTTAGTGTGGGTATCATGTACTTGGACAATGAAATATGGGAATGGTGGCAATGGCATCAATGTTGCTATGGAAGGCCCTTGACTTGGCAGACATTCAAAAAAGATCTTATGGATCGCGTTGACCATGAATCTGATTTTTTGGGTCGTTTCACTAAGCTCTGATAGACAGGAACAATGAACGAATATATTACAAACTTTGAAGCCTTAGCTTTCTGCACTAGAGGTCTACACGATGAGTTCTACGTGGAATGTTTTGTTAGTGGTCTCAAAGAAGCCATACAAGCCCACATCCGACTGCACCACCCTAGCTTATGGATGCATGCTTGCTGGATAGCTTGTGAAGTAGAACGTGTGTTAGCGGCCCAGTCCAATCACCCAAATTTCATCACCAAGGGTCGCCCCACACAGGCTCAAAGCACTACCCAAACACTCAAGGTTCAAAAGGTGTCACCAGCATAAATGGTGGAAAGAAGAAAGCAAGGATTGTGTTACTATTGTGATGAGAAATACTCCCTCAGGCATAAGTGCAAGGAGCACAAATTCTTTCAAATTGATGCCACTGATCACAGTTCATTGCAGGAAGCCCCACCACTTGAGGAACCAGAGGAGGAAGAAGAGGACAACCAACAAGACAATGTACCTTAAGAACCAGTTATCTCGCTACATGTTTTGGCAGGGATTTCTTCTCCCCAAACTCTCAAAATCAGAGGTTTTATTAAGAATCACCCAATAGTACTCTTGATTGATAGTGGTAGTACACATAATTTTATCCATCAAAGAGTCACGAAAGCAGTGCATTGTTTTGTCCGAGGAGTTTCTAACTTCCAGGTCCAAATTGCTGATGGGTGGATAATGAAATATGAAGGCCGTTGTGAAAATGTCAAACTTCAAATGGGGGATTATCAGTTAAAGACCCACATGTTTTCCATACACATGGGAGGGTGCGACATTGTCCTGGGTGCTGAATGGCTTCTCACACTTGACCCAATCACAGTGGATTTCCAGGAGTTATATATGAGCTTTAAGCAGAACAACCACACACATACCCTTTGCGGACTCCAGGCAGCAACCTCCTCTATCATCAGCTCACATCGGATGGAAAAATTGTTAAAAAAGGGCCACCATGGAGTTATAGCCCAATTTAATGCCATCCATGTCTTCGAACCCAATTCTCTTCATATTCATCCTGAGATGCAACAGATCTTAAGCAACCATTTTCCAGTCTTCGACAAGCCTCATGAGCTTCCACCCTCGAGAGGGGAACATGATCATAGCATTACTTTGGTCCCAGGGGCCCAACCACCAAATGTGCGACCATATAGATATCCGTTCGCCCAAAATAATGAAATTGAAAAAATAATCAAGGAACTCTAGGAAGCAGGCGTCATTCATCCCAACATTAGTCCTTGTTCATCGCCGGTGGTCATGGTGCTAAAAAAAGATGGGGAATGGCATATGTGTCCATACTTCAGGGCCCTCAATAAGTTGATGGTCAAAGATAAATTTCCCATCGTGGTTGTTGATGATTTGCTGGATGAACTAAATGGGGCTCAATTCTTTACTAAGCTCGACCTTCGCTCGGGCTACCGCCAAATTCACATGAAAGAAGTAGACATTACAAAGATTGCTTTCCAAACTCATGAAGGCCATTATGAGTTTTTGGTCATGCCATTTGGTCTTTGTAATGCCCCATCCACTTTTCAGCACCTTATGAACCACCTGCTCAAACCATATCTTAGAAAATTTGTCCTTGTTTTCTTTGATGACATCCTCATCTACAGTCGTACATGGGCTACACATCTTCAACATGTAGATCTGCTCTTGCAGCTATTCCATAAGCATAAATTATTTGTCAAGATGTCCAAGTGCTCTTTTGGCATGGAAGAATTTTAGTATTTGGGCCACATTGTGGGGTGTGAAGGTGTCAGGGTGGACCCCAAAAAGATCCAGGCAATGTAGGATTGGTCTCAACCAAATACCTTGAAGAGCTTGAGAGGATTTTTGGGTCTCATAGGCTACTATCGCAAATTTGTCCACAATTATGGTCACATTGCTAGGCCCCTCACTCAATTCCTCAAGAAAACTTAATTCCTCTGGAATGATGAAGCACAATAGGCCTTTACAGCTCTCAAACATGCCATGTGTTCCACTCCAGTCTTAGCACTACCCGACTTCACCAAATCTTTTGTGATTGAATGTGATGCTTCTGGTACGGGTATTGGGGCGGTCTTAATGTAGGAAGGTTGACCCTTAGCCTTCATGAGCCAACAACTAAGTGGGAAGAATCTGGGACAATCTACCTATGAGAAGGAGATGATGGCCATCTTACATGCAGTAGATACCTGGCGACCATACTTATTGGGGCGACGTTTCCAAATCCACACAGACCATCAAAGCCTTAAATATTTTTTGGAGCAACGCCTATCCTCACCACAACAAAATAAATGGCTCACCAAAATGCTGGGATATGATTATGAGATAGTTTACAAGAAAGGGCGCGAAAATATTGTAGCAAATGCGTTATCCTGCCAATTTTAGGAGGAAATTACGCTGCTCACAATTTCCCTTCCCATTCTAGAATGGATTGAAGAGGCTCGGAAGGAATGGTTTTCACATCCCTGGCTCTCCAAACTCATTAATCAATTTCAGGCGGATCCAAATTCCATAGCGCGCTACTCGTGGCAGGATGAGATTCTTCGCTACAAGGACAGAGTCGTAATATCACCAACATCCACCCTCAAAACCCACATTTTGGCGGAGTTGCACTCATCGCCCACTGCAGGACATTCAATCTTTCAGAAGATGTATGCTCACAATCAAAGATCATTTTTTTTGGATAGGCATGAAAAAGGACATTCTTACTTTTGTAGCTAAATGCGACATCTCTCAACACCACAAAGGAGAAATAGTTAAATCCCCAGGCACATTACAACCATTGCCCATCTCGGCCTCAATCTAGACAGAGGTTTCTATGGATTTTTTTACGGGTCTTCCAAAGTCAAGAAACAAGTCAGTCATCATGGTGTGGATAGACTTTCTAAGTATGCTCATTTTTGCGCCCTACCCCACCCTTTTACATTGAGTTTGGTCACTCAATCTTTCACGGATCAGATCTTCAAATTGCATGGCATGCCCACTTCCATTGTGTCTGATCGTGACCCGATCTTCACCAGTAACTTTTGGTAGGAACTCTTCTGGATACAAGGTACCCAACTACAACTCAGTACTTCCTATCATCCACAAATTGATGGTCAAACTGAAGTAGTCAACAAATTTCTGGAGACCTACCTTAGGTGTTTCATCTTAGAAAAGAAACATCTTTGGGTACAGTGGTTACCTCTAACCGAATGGTGGTATAACACCAACTATCATGCCACCACCAAAATGACTCCATATGAAGTAGTTTATGGTCAACTCTCTCCTTCCCCTACTTCTTATATCAAAGGATGCTCGAAGGTACAAGCAGTGGATCAACTCCTACAGAATCGAACAACCATGCTGGCCCACCTTAAAGAGAATCTTCATAAAGCCCAAAACCACATGAAGGAACACACAAATCAACATTGCTCAGAATGCCAATTTCAAGAAGGGGATCAGGTATTTTTGAGGCTGCAACCATATAATTCTTAAGAAAACATCACTCAAAGACAAGGGTTGTTAGAAATTATCTCCAAAATTCTACGGACCGTATCAAGTACTTCAGCACATTGGAGAAGTCGCCTACAAGCTAGCTTTGCCACCCACAGCAAAAATCCATCTAGTCCTCCATGTCTCATGCCTCAAGAAAGTGATTGGGAACAATTGTAGAATTCAAACCATTTTACTTGAAGTGGATGAAGAAGGGTCAATCTGGCTCCAACTTGAACAGGTTCTTGATAAACAAGAATGGCAGCTGTGTGGCCGCACGATCAAGGAAGTCCTTGTCAAGTGGAAGGACACCTCTCTGGAAGATGCAACCTGGGAACCAACCACTATCCTTCAGCAATTTTTGCAGCTTCAACCTTGAGGACAAGGCTATTATTATGGGCGAGGGCATGTTAGGGTCCAACCCTAACCCCCTTATTTATGTAATAGGAGTCATAGTTATAGTTAAGTAAAGATTCAATAAAGCCCATATTAATAATTGTAAGTGGTTAACCCGCATTTAATGAAGGGACCACAGTTAGTTGCAAATGGGCCATGGTATTAGATAGATGGTATTAATAAGAACCATGGTATTGCCCCATGGTATTGCATGTATGAATCCTATATAAAGGATAGAGACTCCCCTCGAGGAGCATCGTGTCTTATTTTTTCATTGAGCTTAGCTCTATTGGAGGTTGCCCCCTCGAAGAGGCAAGTGAACATTGCTTTCTGAATAATAAAATACTTGATGTTATTTCACATTGTCCTATGTTCTAGGTATATTTCTTCGCATATTTGGTATTCTGGTATCGTCTTTCTGGTTAAGAGCATAAAAAGTGGTATCAGAGTGCTTTCCAGGGCTAGTGGGATCTCCAATTTTTAGCAATTTTTTTTTTTTGGCTAGAGACGTGTTTTGGTGTCTTTAAACCATGGGATCTGTCATTGAGCGCATAAACCTGCGGATTTGGGGAGGCATGCATGTAGGAAATACAAGAGGTGGTCACGCTTGTTGGACTCCCTTGTAACCCTTGTGGGTACCCCTTCGAGTAGTAGCGCAATGGACAAAACCACGCACAGACTGTCTTCCAAGTACCATTTGGGTATATCGGGAGCCCCGTAGCTCCCTTGAAACTTTGCCATAGATAAACCATCGGCCGTCTTGCTACTACAGTACACCGAGAACAACACTTGAAGAGATTACTTGCGCTTACGATAGGGTAGTCGGGTTGTACGGCTAAGGGTGCAGTTGACCCTCCTTGGTTAGTGCCCTGAAAAATTGGGCCGAGTACTACTGTCAGACCCTTATGTATATTGCGATCTGTAGCACCTGACACACCTAGAGACCATAGTTCCCTTCTCTATCTCTGGATCACGCATAATCTTTGCTAGATCAGATCTTGCAAGTGGGGTTTTGTTGCAGCAGAAAAAATTAGTTCCGCCGTTCAGATCTATCAAATCAGCCATTTAGATCTATCAAATCCATCATATCTGCAGCAGCAATTAGTTCCACTATCTAGATCTATTAGATCAGCCATTCAGATCTCTCAGATCCATCAGATTTTCCATTTAGATCTGACTAATTGTGTGGGTTCCTATACCTGGGTGTGATTTTCGCAGGACTTTGGGCAACATTGACATTTATGGGATTCGACTACTGCAGTATTGGTGACTTATCCCATAAGAATCAGGTTGACGAGCTGAGCAAGGTGGTACCATTCAATTGTTAGTGCCAAAAATTTCAGGCGGTCCTAAATTTCAAGTACATCGGATTGGTGCATGGTACAAACTAGAGCTCAATCTATGGCCAACGAGAGGATTGACAGCCTTGAATCGCAATTGCAATATGTCATCTTGCAGTTGAAGAACTTAAATGAAACAGTCTCCAAGGGCAAGGTGGAGGAACGCGCGGAGGCATCTATTAGCAATGTAAACATTGAGGGCGAGTCTAGCTAGTCTCTTCACCTCTTTGGTACCCACCAACAATCCCATCAGCGACCACCTAAGCTGGACATGTATAAATTTGATGGCTCTCACCCGGTCGCATGGATAGCACAAATGGAGCAATATTTCACACTGAATTACATCCAGGGAAATTTTTAAGAACCCCCCCTAAAATTTATAAATATAATAAATGGGTGAATCCCCATGGTATATAGGAAAAATGGAAGGCGATTTTATCAATAACATAATATGTATATATAATTTTTTGGCGAATCTCTCACCAGGCATGGCCAATATTTTACTCAATTATAAAATCTTGTAAGATCTTGGCGAGTCTTTCACTAAATAATAAAACTTTGTAAAGTCCTAGTGAATCTTAGCATAGGCTACATGCTGGTTTAATTCCCCCATTTAAATAGGCTACATTCCAGGTGAATACCATGGGTCAATACCATGTGCCATTTTTATTTTTATTAATTCTAATATTAGGGTTAATAATGGTTTTTTGCATGGTATTAATAACAATCTAGTCCATGGTATTTGTCCCATAGTATTTTGGCCATAGGTTTCACCTAAATATAACCCATTTTTTGAGTGTTCGTAAATATAAGGTGACTTATGGAGTAAATATAAAAAAATATTTTATTTGTTTACCATACCTCTCGTTTATTTATATTTTTATTAATTTACCATACCTCTTTTACAAATATGGTATTTGGCCCATAGGATTCACTTAAATAAAACCTCTTTCTTGAGCCTTCATAAATAGAACGAGGGTAATGGACTAAATATAAAAAGAGGTTTTATTTATTTACGATACGTCTAGTTTATTTATATTTTTATTTATTTACCATACCTTTTGAGCAAGTATAAAAAGACGTTTTATTTATTTACCATACCTCCACTTTACTTATATTTTTATTTGTTTACACCCTTACATGAATATAAGGTGACTTATGGAGTAAATATAAAAAATGTTTTATTTATTTACCATACCTCTCATTTATTTATATTTTTATTAATTTACCATACCTCTTTTATAAATATAGTATTTGGCCCATAGGATTCACTTAAATAAAACCTATTCTTGAAAATGGGCGAATGGAAGGTTGTAAGTCCTAATTTCAAGGGCTAAATTTACCTTTTTTACCCTCTCCCTTAAAATAAGGCGGGCTATTTGAGGTGATTTGTAAAAATGTACTATGATACAAAATATTCGCCCACTAAAAATTTAAAACCCCTTAATTTCGCCAAAGGGCAAACATTCGCCCCTAAAATTATCCTTGATTACATCTTGGATGATGCACGTAGCTTAGTGTGGGTATCATGTACTTGGACAATGAAATATGGAAATGGTGGCAATGGCATCAATGTTGCTATGGAAGGCCCTTGACTTGGCAGACATTCAAAAAGGATCTTATGGATCACTTTGACCATGAATCTGATTTTTTGGTTCGTCTCACTAAGCTCCAACAGATAGGAACAGTGAACGAATATATTGTAGCCTTTGAAGCCTTAGCTTTCCGCACTGGAGGTCTGCACGATGAGTTCTACGTGGAATGTTTTGTTAGTGGTGTCAAAGAAGCCATACAAGCCCGCATCCAGCTGCACCACCCTAGCTCATGGCTGCATGCTTGCCAGATAGCTCATGACATAGAACGTGCGTTAGCGGCCAAGTCCACTCGCCCAAATTTCATCACCAAGGGTCGCCCCACACAAGCTCAAAGCACTACCCAAACACTCAAGGTTCAAAAGGTGTCACCAGCATAAATGGTGGAAAGAAGAAAGCAAGGATTGTGTTACTACTATGATGAGAAATACTCCCCCAAGCATAAGTGAAAGGAGCACAAATTCTTTCAAATTGATGCTACTGATCACAGTTCATCGGAGGAAGCCCCACCACTTGAGGAACCAGAGGAGAAAGAAGAGGACAACCAACAGGACAATGTACCTTAAGAACCAGTTATCTCACTACATGCTTTGGCAAGGATTTCTTCTCCCCAAACTCTCAAATTCAGAATGCTTTATTAAGCATCGCCTAGTATTAGTCTTGATTGATAGTGGTAGTACACATAATTTTATTCATTAAATAGTTGTAGAAGCAGTGCATTGTTTTGTCCAAGCAGTTTACAACTTCCATGTGCAAATTGCTGATGGGGGGACAATGAAATGTGAAGGCCACTGTGAAAATGTCAAACTTCAAATGGGGGATTATCAGTTAAAGACCCACATGTTTTCCATACACATGGAAGGGTGTGTCATTGTCCTAGGTGCTGAATGGCTTCACACACTTGGCCCAATCACAATGTATTTCCAAGAGTTATATATGAGCTTTAAGCAGAACAACCACACACATACCCTCTATGGACTCCAAGCAGAGCTCCCTCTATCATTAGCTCACATCAAATGGAAAAATTGTTAAAAAAAGGCCACCATGGAGTTATAGCCCAATTTAATGCCATCCAGGCCTTCGAACCCAATTCTCTTCATATTCATCCTGAGATGCAACAAATCTTAAACAACCATCTGCGAGTCTTTGACAAGCCTCATGAGCTTCCACCCTCGAGAGAGGAACATGATCATATCATTACTTTGGTCCCAGGGACCGAACCACCAAATGTGCACCCATATAGATATCCATTTGCCCAAAAGAATGAAATTGATAAAATAATCAAGGAGCTCTTGGAAGCAGGCGTCATTCGTCCCAGCATTAGTCCTTATTCATCGCCAGTGGTCATGGTGCTAAAAAAATGGGGAATGGCCTATGTGTCTAGACTTCAGGGCCCTCAATAAGTTGATGGTCAAAGATAAATTTCCCATCCCGGTTGTCGATGATTTTCTGGATTAACTAAATGGGGCTCAATTATTTACTAAGCTCGACCTTCGCTCGGGCTACCACCAAATTTGAATCAAAGAAGTAGACATTACAAAGACTACTTTCTAAACTCATGAAGGCCATTATGAGTTCCTGGTCATGCGATTTGGTCTTTTTAATGCCCCATCCACTTTTCAGCACCTTATGAACCACTTGCTCAAACCATATCTCATAAAATTTTTCCTTTTTTTCTTTGATGACATCCTCATCTAGAGTCGCACATGGGCTACACATCTTCAACATGTAGATCTGCTCTTACAACTGCTCCACAAGCATAAATTATTTGTCAAGATGTCCAAGTGCTCTTTTGGCATGGAAGAAGTTTAGTATTTTGGCCACATTGTGGGGCGTGAAGGTGTCAGAGTGGACCCCAAAAAGATCCAGGCAATGCAGGATTGGCTTCAACCAAAGACCTTGAGGAGCTTGAGGGGATTTTTGGGTCTCATAGGCTACTATGGAAAATTTGTCCACAATTATGGTCGCATTTCTAGGCCCCTCACTCAACTCCTCAAGAAAAATTAATTCCTCTGGAATGATGAAGCACAACATGCCTTTACATCTCTCAAACATGCCATGTGTTCCACTCCAGTCTTAGCACTACTCGACTTCACCAAATCTTTTTTGATTGAATGTGATGCTTCTGGCACGGGTATTGGGGTGGTCTTAATGCAGGAAGGTCAACCCTTAGACTTCACAAGCCAACAACTAAGTGGGAAGAATCTCGGACCATCTACCTATGAGAAGGAGATGATGGCCATCTTACATGCAGTAGATACCTGGCGACCATACTTATTGGGGTGACATTTCCAAATCCGCACAAACCATCAAAGCCTTAAATATTTTTTGGAGGAATGCCTATCCTCACCACAACAAAATAAATGGCTCGCCAAAATGCTGGGATATGATTATGAGATAGTTTACAAGAAAGGGTGCAAAAATATTGTAGCAGATACGTTATCCCACCAATTTGAGGAGGAAATTACCCTGCTCGCAATTTCCCTTCCCATTCCAGAATGGATTGAAGAGGCTCGCAAGGAATGGTTTTCACATCCCTGGATCTCCCAACTCATTAATTAATTGCAGGCGGATCCAAATTCCACAACAAGATACTCGTGGCAGAATGAGATTCTTCGCTACAAGGACAGAGTCGTAATATCACCAAAATCCACACTAAAAGGCATTTTAGTGGAGTTGCACTCATCGCCCACTGCAGGACATTCAGGCTTTTAGAAGACGTATGCTCAGACTCGAAGATCATTTTTTTGGACAGGCATGAAAAATTACATTCTTAATTTTGTAGCTAAATACGACATGTATCAACGCCACAAAGGAGAAACAGTGAAATCCCCAAGCACATTATAGCCATTGCTCATCCCGGCCTCAATCTGGATGGAGGTTTCTATGGATTTCTTTACGGGTCTTCCAAAGTCAGGAAACAAGTCAGTCATCATGGTGGTGTTGGACAGACTTTCTAAGTATGCTCATTTTTGTGCCCTACCCCACCCTTTTACACCGACTTTGGTCGCTCAATATTTCATGGATCATATTTTCAAATTGCATGGCATGCCCACTTCCATTGTGTTTGATCGTGACCCGATCTTCACCAGTAAATTTTGGCAGGAACTCTTCCGACTACAGGGTACCATACTACAACTCAGTATTTCCTATCATCCATAAATTGATGGTCAAACTGCAGCAGTCAACAAATTTCTGGGGACCTACCTTAGGTGTTTCACCTCAGAAAAGAAACATCTCTGGGTACAGTGGTTACCTCTAGCAGAATGGTGGTATAACACCAACTATCATGCCACCACCAAAATGACTCCATATGAAGCAGTTTATGGTCAACTCCCTCCTTCCCCTACTTCTTATATCAAGGGATGCTCAAAGGTATAAGCAGTGGATCGACTCCTATAGAACTGCACAACCATGCTAGCCCACCTTAGAGAGAATCTTCATCAAGCCCAAAACCACATGAAGAAACAGGCAAATCAACATCGCTCAGAACACCAATTTCAAGAAGGGGATCAGGTATTTTTGAGGTTGCAACCATATAAGAAAACATCACTCAAAGACAAGGGTTGTCAGATATTATATCCAAAATTCTACGAACCGTATCAAGTACTTCAACGCATTGGAGAAGTCGCCTACAAGCTAGCTTTGCCACCCACTACAAAAATCCACTAGTCTTCCATGTCTCATGCCTCAAGAAAGTGATTGGGAACAATTGTAGAATTCAAACCATTCTACCTGAGGTGGATGAAGAAGGGTCAATATGGCTCCAACTTGAACAGGTTCTTGACACACTAGAACAGTACCTGCATGGCCGCACGATCAAGGAAGTCCTTGTCAAGTGGAAAGACACCTCTCCGAAAGATGCAACTTGGGAACCAGCCACTATCCTTCAGCAGTTTCCGCAGCTTCAGCCTTGAGGACAAGGCTATTCTTATGGGGGAGGGCATGTTAGGGTCCAAACCTAACCCCCTTATTTATGTAATAGGATCGAGTCATAGTTATAGTTAAGTAAAGAGTCAATAAAGCCCATATTAATAATTGTAAGTGGTTAACCCACATTTAATGAAGGGACCACAGTTAGTTGCAAATGGGCCATGGTATTAGATAGAAAGTATTAATAAGAACCATGGTATTTCCCCATGGTATTGCATGTATGAATCCTATATAAATGATAGAGACTCCCCTCGAGGAGCATCGTGTCTTATTTTTTCATTGAGCTCAGCTCTATTGGAGGTTGCCTCCTCGAAGAGGCAAGTGAACATTGCTTTCTGAATAATAAAATACTTGCTGTTATTTCTCATTGTTCTATGTTCTAGGTATATTTCTCCGCATATTTGGTATTCTAGTATCGTCTTGCAGATTAAGAGCATAACGGTTTTCCATATTAAAAAATTAAAAAATTTAAAGAGGGTGTGTCCTAAAAGAAATATCAAGGGACAAAAAGAAAAAGAGAAGGTCAAAAAATGAAAATATATGAACCCCAAAAAACAAAAAGAGCTCATGAAAGTGAGCAAGGCTAAATGCCACTACTATTTACTTTTATGCATAATAATGATTGTGTGCATCATGTTATACATGCCACAATCTATGGTAATCTAGTTGTTTAATCTTGATTATATCATGCTTTGAATTTTATGTTTATAGTTAGAGAATAAAATCTGACCAAACAGTTTAATCTTGGCAGATCATTAGATAGGTAGGGAAAATAAAAGGAGCTCATTAGTTTCATCTAAGCCCTTGAATGATATAAGGTTAGAAATAGATAGTTTGTTTTATTGAAGAAAAGATAGAATAACGTTTGCTAGCCTAAATGCACCCAAAGAAATGAAGAAAACATGTTAGGGTAAGAAATGGGTAAGTAGAAGAAAGGTTGCTGAACTACAAAGTTGATTGGATCAAAACACATGCATCAGGATTAGACACATATTTCAATATGTATGATAAACTGTGAAAGAAAAAACAAATATTTGCAAGTTAATGTGATTAACTCCCTGTCATTCATTTTCCACCTTAGTAATTTCTTACCCACAAGTATGCTCTAGCACTTTAAATCCTTCAAGTCAAAGAGGCTCAGAGCATTTCTCTGACTTTTGGTGGGACTAGAACCTTGGATTGATGACTTAAGGACATCAAGTGATAGAATCCCCTTCATAAAATTCAAATCCTCCTCATTACCCTAATAAAACCCCTTTTCCTAAGGTTAAAACTCTTTTGCCTATGAAAAGTAAAAAGAACTCCATGTTAAAGCCCTTTTCATTCATAAAACCCACAAAAACATCTTATCCTAAGTATTGAGTATATGTAAATAAAGCGCGCAAATATTACATTTACATTTATACTTAAAAATATACCCACTCCGCTCATCACATTTCATATTAATTTTTAATTTAATTATATAAATTCCCGATATACCTATCCCCGTATATTAAATAAATCCCTTAAATAAATATCCAACCCTTAGTTTTGATAAAACTATATAGTTTACCCCTTATCCCGAATAAATAAATAAAACACGTCATTAAACACTCCCTGATCAACTAAGCCCATGATTAAGTCTTAAATTAATAAAAAACTGTCGAGGATTAAAGCCTTGGGCCCCCCGAAACCCATGCTCTTATCACCCGCACACCTCTCTCACCTGACTGTCATCTGATCATCTTCCCCTTCATCCAACGGTCCATAGCCATATCGGTCACGCCCGATGGCTGACCATTACCCGCCGAATAAAGAGGTTTTCTTCGGTCCTCCGACTGCTGCATGTCATGCTCTGGAGTAGATCGTGTGACCCCTTCGAAATACCGCCCAACCTCCATAAGCATTGCGATGGCCTTGGAAATCGCCTCCTTTCTCAACCCGCCAAACCGCCTACTGTTAATTCATAAAATTTGCCGCCAAAAAGTAACAGTTACTCCATAAAAAGGTTGAGAAGCCCCCTTTCACCTTTTTTCGCTCGTTTTCTCTGTGAACCTCTGTGAACCAGTGTGATTCCTGCAAACACCAAATTCACCATTTGAACTCTGAGTTCAATCCTGAAGAAATTTGTAGAGACCCCATTCGACCTCTCAGTCCATACCAGATCCATTCGAACCTATTCAGCGACCATGAACTCCAAATTTTCAAATAATTCACCCAATTCCAGGTATTTCACCGCGAATTACCACTCACCCTTTCAAATTTGGAAAACATTTAGCCTGTGAAGTATTTTAATTAAGTAAAATTAATTGAAAAATACTTTAAATTTGAAAACCCATAGCCAAACCCTCTGAAAAATACTAGTTGCCTTGAAAAACCTCTGAATTAAACCTTTAAAGCAAAATTTAAATCCACAAGAACTAAGTTACAGCTGCCCCTATTGCCATGGATGTTAGACCTATCACAACTCCACATTTGGACCTGGACCACCTTCCCTTGGCTGACAAGGATTTCCAAATTAAGGATACATCTACCCAGACCATTTGGCTTGAAATCCATTGTTTAAGTAGGGACATATACATCAACCATGCTGATGATATTAGCCTTTGGGAGTCAAATTTGCCTAAATACCAGTTCTCAGAGGTACATGTTTTCCCTGAAATTTTCCACTA
The DNA here is from genome assembly GCA_031772625.1 of Pinus tabuliformis. Taxonomy (NCBI): domain Eukaryota; kingdom Viridiplantae; phylum Streptophyta; class Pinopsida; order Pinales; family Pinaceae; genus Pinus; species Pinus tabuliformis. The sequence continues at coordinate 2,057,990,251 of CM062818.1, forward strand.
GTGCCATCCCTGTTACATTCTTAGCCTAAGAGCTATTATGTCCCCTGACAAAAAGATTTTGTTCACCATTATAGCTGATTCCATTAATGAAATATTTCAAATCAAATCAGGTCAAAACCTAACCCCACTCTCCACTGGGGATTTGCTAGATGAGTACTCTAAGTTGAGCGTGTCCAGGTTAGCCCAAATATTCTAGACATTCATTGTAGAAGAGTGGTATATTCCCAAAGATCCCCCTCCATATGTTTCTTCCATGTTCCCCAAAAGGAGAAATCAAATCATCACCATGATATCATGGGTTATTGGCTGCACCACTGATGAATTTGTTGATGAACTTGTCCTAGCCTTCATGTCAATTTATACCCCAGGATAGCCTCTTGCTATTTTGTACAATTATACTGAGTTCATAGCTGAGAGAATGCATGAACAGTTCACCAGGATGCATAATGAGAGAGTGTTTAAATACTCATCTGTCCTCTACCATATGTTCCTAAACTATCAACCAGACAGATTTCCTTTTGCCCTTTAGAAGCTGGATACCAAAGGCCAGCCCAGGTTTATCATTTTTTGGATCCCACTATTCCATAAGTTTCAGTCACCATATACCTATTCGGATTTCATAAATTATTTTGTTCATCCAGTCATGACTATGCTGACAGGAATCCCTCCACCCAAGATAAGTCCAGAGATAAAAAGGGTCCTTCAGTTGTCTAAACAAAGAAAAGTGGGAGATTGGTACCTTTACCAAAACCACACAAAGATAAGAATTTATGGTTGCCATCTTGCACCATATAAACTACCTAAATACCTCCCCATGAGGTTATTTTCTCTAGAGTACTATAAAAAAATAATGAACTCTGATGAGATAAATTTTGTCTTAGCCAAGAAAATATCACAATTCAAAGTAAAATCCAGTTAGGTCCCTTCATTTGCAATTCTAGAGAGGCAAGGGAGGAGGCAAACCAAATTTTACAGCAAATGAAGTTCCAAAAGAGTTTCATGTGGAGGTATGAACCTCAAGAATTTATGACCAGATTGAGAAAGAAGTTCAAGTTGGGACCTTATATTCACCAACCCATACTAGAGATAGAAATATATGCCAATCAATTTGAGTGGGTGGAAAATACTCTTGTAGACAGAGACAGTACAAAGGTAGATGTAGAGCATACCTTATGTGACTTAGAAAGACAACTTGATGAGAGCTCATTTCTACAGGTACCTGAACAACAAGAAGTAGCCATGTGCACCCTTACAATCATGTAGACTCTTCAGAATGAGGAAAAGAACCCCAAAAGAGCCAGGGAGGAACCCTCAAGTTCAGGAATGGGCACATCAAATATACAATATGTTGGCTTAGTGGGGCCTGACCCAGGTTCGGAAGTGATTTAGCCAAGAAAATCCCGGTACTACTGGCCCTTTCAGCAACAGTCCATTGAGCGCGGACTGAGGTCTCACCCAAAGTAGTATGGGAGGGTGCTGGAACCAGGTTTCCACACCCTAGGAATGTCTTGATGAAGTTATAGAGGTTCGCGGTTCGAAGTTGTATATCCCTCGCAACCTGTGCAACTGCCTTCGTGCAGTTCTGTAAGGAGCGCGAAGAAAGTCCTACCCTGATATTTATACTTACTGCACTTATTAGATTAATACTTGACTTAATTGTGTGGGCCCAATATTCTTATTAACTATTCAACATTCAGATAAGTGCGTGCAACCATAAACAATATAAATGCATAAAGGTAAATAGACACACAGATACATAGTATTCTGAATCAAACTTATCTTTATTAATGCTCTTCTTCAATTACAATCCCAACTCCGCCCTGCACACTTAGCTGCAGGGGTCCGCGCACTCAACTACAGACTCTACTAGGCCTCTGCGCACTCAGCTGCAGAGCCTCTTCCTATTCCTATGATCCAAGACTTGGACTTACAGACTCAGAGTTACTTCGCATATATCAATGATCCATTCTTACTTCACCTTTTTGTACTTGCCATGGTCTGCGGACCATGGGTAGGTCGACACAATTTTACATTAAATTGCAATATTTTAGGGTGGACAACCCTATGACTCGACTGTACACTTCGCGCTCCACGCCCATACTTCGCGGAGTCTTACAATATAATTGACTAAAACTCGGGCTTTAAGCCCCAAAACTTGCTGTGGGGGATCCCATGCCCAACATACCCCCAACACAATCATTGTGACTTATCTTGAGTCACTCCCTTGGTGCATCAATTTTTGCGCGAAGTCCATCTAGCAGGTCTCGGTGCAGCTTGGGTGTCCGCGATACACTGTTCCGCTATCTATTGTACTTGCTAGATGCATATCTCTGAAACTTTGTGAGTAGGGTCACATTCCCGTCTAACCGCATAAAGTCCCTACATTTGTGCCAACTTTCCTTCAATGGTAGCTATAATTGTGAAAGCTTCATTGATCCATGGCTAGATGCACACTTTAAGTAAGGCTTCCTTTTGTCACGCGGTGTCTAACTAGTCCTTTAATGCCATTGCCTGCTGCAGTTTGGCGAGTTGTTGGGTAAGGACGACCGTCTGCACAGTCCCTCGGACACTTTTGTACTCCTGCTGCAACTCGCGCACCTCTGTCTCTAGACGATGTAGGTTTGGATCTTCCTGCAGGTATGTAAGCATGGTTAGTGCTTGATCCAACATCCTGGTGAAGTCCTGTACCGCTTGGCCAGTTTGCTCCAACCCTGTTTGGATAGCACGGACGAATTTCTCTCTGACTTCTGGGGGCATGGAGGGCTGCGCCTTCAACTGTAGCTCGGTGATCTGTAGGTTCAACTCCAATTGAACCTTTGTTGTTTCCTCCTTGGCCTCACAGACTCCGGCTGCCAATCGGTGGACCCGCTCTGTTGTTTGTAGCTCTTCCAGCATGACCAACTTTGAGACGCTCCTACATGCATCCTCTACCGCCTGCTCCATTTCGTGAGTCTGTGCAACCAACTCATCACGCTGGAAGCTGAGCTAATCCATGTTGATTTTCTACTTGTTCAAGACCTGGATCGTGTAGCCTTACCTGGCGCAGAGCTTTGCGATGACCCCATCCTGTAACTGGTACAGGGTTTCACGCAGAAAGGCTGCTAAGTATAAGTCGATGCCTTTCATGCTGCTCATGGCAACCCAGTCAACCTTGCTTGCTACTACTAGGGTGCCTTCGGGAAACATGAAAGGGTTGTACCTACGGGCACACAGTGTCTGTTCAGCCTCTGTGGTTCATGCTGCGACGTATAGAGCCATTGTACCTATTTAGGGGGGCTGTACCTGTAAGCCTTGTAGTTGTGCACTGAGCGCCCCCAACACAGTGTTCTTCTCCATCCTCATTTCCTGGAGCATGTCCTTTGTGACCTCGCAGATCGTTTCCCCGATGTCAAATAGACCACCTTTTGTGAGCATGATCGGGTCAACGGATGTCTTTGTCACCTTCACCTTCTTCTTGGGAGCTATTTTCTCAGGGTCGCATGGTCGCTTGAGTTGGGTTGGTGCTGAACCGGGGTCTGCACGCTCTTCTGTCCTATCCACTTCTCCAATCTGTTGCCCCGTGGACATCTCTTGGCACTACTCAGGCTCTTCTATTGGCGTTGTAGTTTTTTCTGCAGTTTGCGTTGCTGCCTCATCAGCCTTTTTCTGCGCCGCTTCTTGTAATGTCATTTCACATGGAGCCCTAACCTCCGCAGCTACCTTCTCATTGCGCCGCTTCTCAGCTAGCTTTATGATACGATGCTTGGCTGCTTCCTTCTACTTCTGCGTGATTGCCTTTTCCACCTCGGCCAAGTCCAGTGCACGCCACTCTGGAGGCCAAGACTCCATCACTGCGAAGATCACATCATCTGTTGTGATGAACTAAAGCTTCACCCATTTCTTCATTGGATCCTTGCGCACCCAGATATATAGGTTATGCATATCCACTTTCAACTCTGTCGAGCTCTGCAAGCTCTTATAAACCATGGGAGACAGGTGTGGCCTTCGGTTGATCCACATCTAGATGCTCACCTCCATGAGCACCCAGAAGATCTTGGTCTCACGGATTCACGTGGCGTCCTTCATCGCCCAAAGTGACGCATATTTTTCCACCTTTGGCAAGTCTTGTTCAAGGGGAGGGAGCTGACTGTCCTCAGGGAGTTCCCCTGTCACCAATAAGATAGATAAGAGTAACCATGTGTAGTAGAAGGTCTTGCCCTACTCCTGAGCTTCTTTGTAGTTGGTTAGGAATTCCTCACAGAGGAATTTGACCCAGTTGAATTGGACCCCCTCCACACATTGTTTGGCTAGTGCGACGACCATTTCCAGTACCTCGTCACCTTTCTGGCCAACAGCTGGGTGGCTACACGCACCCCTTTATCTTGAATGCTACTAATTACGTAGCCTCTTTGCTTCTTTTCCAACTTGTATTTCTTCTTCATGGCCTCTGCAAGCACCAAATCTCCACCTTTTCTAGCTATTTCCATAGGGTCCCTTCCCGTATAGGGAAGCCAAGAAATCCTATGAATAAGCTCCATTGTGATGGGAATAGGCTCTTGTAGCCACTGGTACCCATCGTGCATTAGGCAAAGTAATTGCCTGATGACAAAGATCATGATCGATGCCCAGTGAAAGTGTGGAATCCATAGTAGGTGGAGTAGCCTGGCCTCCTCCACACCGCACAACCATTTCCACGGCGCTAGTGCTGTAACTAACCCATCCTTGCTCTTTTTCATGAGGTTAACTAGTCTCCAAATGTGGGAAAGTTTCACTGTTCGCGAGGTCCCAATATTCAAATTTCATCGTGGGCACACAGCCCAGGGCTGAATCTTCAAACAAAATGCCATCTGGGACTAGTGGGGTTTGGAGTGAGCTCTTAACGACATCCAAATCCTTGGGAACTTTTGCTTTCCCTTTCCATAGAGGGACATACTTGGGTAGTTTTACTACAACACACACTGACTGAATGTATTCCTCCATTTCTTCATCCGCCTCGATCTCTTCTATGAAAGCCTTGAGGACCTCCTCCTCATCATCCGTCTCAAGACTAATAGTCTTGCCCTTGTCTTCCATAGAAAGTTTACCAAACCGTGGATTTCATGGAGACATGCCGACTGGTCCTACTGCTTGTGGATGCTTTTTGGGCATCGGCATCTAGGGTGATTTTTGAATTTCCAGTGCATCCACCACTAGAAACATAGGGCTCTACGCGGCTTCCTCGGTTGTTGACATCATTCTAATTAGGAGGTTTTGCGTCTCCTTCGACAATGTATCAAACACCGAACTTGCTCTCAAAGCCTCAAAATTTGTAAGGTCCATGCCCACTTGATAGCGTAACAAATGAATTATCAAAATGCCAAGGGTTGTTCGCTAGATAGCCACCTGTGATTTATAGGCCTTTTTGAATTCAAATTCGACCGTTCCCCCCATATTTGGCCCATTAATGCTAGATTGGCGGCAGATCATCCCAAATCTAGTTCTGACTTCATGTCTTAATTGCCTACCACCCGCTCCTCTTTGTCTTAAATTGGACATCTTGTCATGAACAGTGACACTAATCGTCACCTCCCAGCCTACCCGCGTGGCAGCGCAACCCCTTATGTGCGGGTGTGACCCCTGTGACATGTTGATCCTATGTGCAACCTCCTTATTTCACAGCTCCCACGTAGACTCTTTTATAGTCCCGCGCTCTCTTTCAACTGCCTGGAGCACTGAGACTGTGCTTTTGACAGTTAGTTAGGTGATCGCACCACATGTGCAAGACTTCAATCCACCTTCCAGCATGGTCCACGGGCACTCCTCAATTACCATTGTGACAGTCATCACTGCGCATTCCTCCTTATGTGGTGTGCTCCCCTGGTTACTTTTTCAGGTAAGGTGCAGTCGTAGCCACAGTAGCAGAGTCACAAATGCTCGGCGAAAATATCCTAATGTAGTAGTATGGCTCTTCATATCTGGTCTTGCCATCCTTAGTTTATCGACGAGACATGCTTGGACGATTTTATTTTCCAGTTTTTGATCTCCACATCCATTAACATGATTTTCTTCCATAGTCGTACCCGATCCTCTTTGAGTTCGCGAAGCTTAAGATTCCCTCGCCAAATGGCTTCCTGAATCCACATAAGTTTTCCCTCACGTAGCTGCATAATTCCTTCATTTTGGTCCTCACGTATTGTCCCAACTATGGGAGCTATTGCATGAGGATTCCTTTTTTCTATAATTTTGGTCTCGACCCTACTCCTCAACTTTGGAATCATCTCCGCGCTCAGGTTTTTGCACATGGCCCTATAGGCCCATTGGAACATTGGTACGCGTAGGACCCAATCAGTTCATCTCGCCTGGTGAACTTCGTAAAGGATTCCGCATACCTTCTTCAATGCTTCTACGTGGGACGTTTGTGGTGTGCATCGCCTCTCCTGTTGTCGTGTCATGTTCCGATTTTCGATCCTGAATTTGGGGTGTGCTTGTGTGGACTTCCCAGCACATGTCTGTACCCATCAAGATAGGTGGGCACGCAAGTTGTTTCGTCCTCACTGACCGACTCTTGTTTGAAGTTGGCGGCTTCCAAATTGTAAGCACATCATCCTTCTACATCCGCGCCAGTCCTCAAAGTTTTCTTGATGTGTACCCCACCATCGTGCGGGTGTTGCACACAATGCCCATTTCAACGTATCAAACCGCTGCTGTTTCGGTACTGCGCTTTCAAATTTTCTCAGGAATTCATCCACCTCTGTCAATCCATCATATGTCAGCAACTCTCTTGCCTCCGTTGTCACGAAATGCAGTGATCTGATCATCATGTTGCAATTCAACGTCGTTAGTTTGTGCAACTGATTCTGCCATCGCTCTACTTCCTCGTCTGAATCTGAAGTGCAAGAGATTTTGTGCTCCCATGAGATCCTCCCATCTGCAGTTAGATTCACCCAATCCCAGTCTCACAGAGTTATCTTGTATATAAAATTGAGATCATCGTCATGCACTGGTTTAGTGTAGCGCGCTCCTTCAGTTGGGTCCAGTGGGACTACTACGCGTAGTGACTTTTTCTCAAAGATCATTTTTCACTTCTTCAGATTGATGACTCCGTTCATATCAGTGGCCCAGTCTATTCCTAACAACGTGTGATAGGGATTGTTGTCATCGACAATACCTATTACTTCAAAATCCACCTACGCGCTCGCACCTTCAATATCAATTGTTACCCCTTGCAACCTTCCCATGGGCAAAATATTCTATTGGTTTGCCATTTGTAATTGAATAGGGGACCACTATAACGCGGGCCTGCCCATTCATTCCCATGTTTGCTTCGGTAATACATTCGTGTCTGAACCTAGATCTAGGATTACCTGATCCATTTCATACTCACCAATTTGTGCAGTCAACCTCATCTCCCTTCTAGTGCGCAAATCATGATTCCCTAATTTCTGGACTACGTGCGGTTCCCCTGACCCCACACACCTGGTGATCAATTCTTGTAGTCCTTTAACCACCTTGTTGTCACACAACAGTTTCATGCATGTCTCCATAAAGGTAGTGAGCATTGAAGGATCCATTCCTGGCTCTGGTTGATCCTTACTACCTGAAGTGGAGGCCTCTGCGAAGCTCTTCTTAGCTTCCATGAATGTCTCCTTTGCACATTCTAAGTCAAACTCAGGTTCCTTTGCAGGAGCCTTGCGAACCCATGTACTTTCCTCTAGCTGCTTCTCCTTATCCTCTCCCATGGTCACACCACTTTTGAGCATCATGTTTACATTCGGGTCTTCTGCGCGTGGCTCAGACCTCATCATTCATATATTCTGAGTCAGGGGAGGCTGGAATACCCATTTTTCTCACATCTTTGTGATCAATGTAGGACAGTATATTGTTTCATGATCAAACTGAGCACAATATGAACATGATATCCTCTTTGGGTTGGTACAATCGCGGGCATAGTGCCTTGGTCCTCCACAATTGTAACAAATTAACTGTCCGCGACACCTTCCTGGTCCCATTCCACCTCGTCCCTGACCTCACCCCTGAAATCCAGTGCACGCCATCCTCGCATCTCGATCGAGGGCTCGAATTTCGGTCTGCATCCTATGGGTTGGGGTTAGATCCATCATTAGCTCATAACTATGGCAAGTGCGCTCATTGTGGCCTACCGACCTGCAAAAATTACAAAACAATTTTTGGGGTGCCTGTGTATATTTCTGCAGCAAATGACAATTGTCCATCGTATGTTTCCCTCCTATCTGACAGATTGAACACCATAAAGCGGGTGCTGTACTTGGCCCTCCCTACACCTCCGGTCTCAGCGGCATTGACCCTCCTCCTGCCAAGTAGTTCGCGAACACTGGACAATGATCCTTACCATGGCCCTAGCCTTTGCATTTTATGCACCATACTTCCTCGCACGCCTCTAGCCGTGGTGCCCTATCTTGCTTCAATAATTTCATTTCCAAACATAGATTCTATAGTTCCACGTGGATTTGTTGAACTCCCAACCCAGGGTCTTGTATCAGGGTCTCATGTAATCTTATCACCATTTCCAACACTTCGGCCTGGGTAGAAATTTTCTATTGTGATAGCACAGTCCTCAAGTGCGGTGCCAAAGATGCTACAAACCATGTGCAATGCTGTACATATGTCAATGTCATATTGGCTTCGCAAATCGTACTCTTCAGCCATTGATCTAGATCCCAGGGAGTCTCGCCCGAGAGCATTGCGATCTCTTTAAACCCGATGATTGATTGTGTTTCTGACTTTGGCCTACTAAATTCTCTATTCAGTGTGTTCTGGATCTCTACTATCCCTGCGTTTGGGTGGTCGTTAGAGTGCTTGATATACCATGTCAATGCGCGATCCTGCAACATGCTCACTAATGTAGCCTTCTTAATATTGTCATCCATGATGCCCTGTGCTTCCCATACTACTCTTACCATGAGCCAGAATTGGTTCGGATCCTCATACTCTACTCCTCTGAACACTGGTAGTTTGAGTGTGCCCACCATACTGAACTGTGGGGGCAGTGGAGGTGGAGTGGGTGGAGATGGAGGTGAGGGAGGTGAAGTAGGTGGTGGTGTGGGTGGAGGTGGTAACCGTGGAATCGACTACCTTATAAAACTAACCGCGCTTCTTGGAGAAACCCTCATGAGCTTGTCCCGAGGGTGAAATTAAGGGACTATTTTCTAATTCTTCACTACTTTCACTTCTGTAGATCTTTCCGCTTTGCATAGTCCCAAACATTAATTTATTCACATAAAAACATCTTAATCTAGGTGTTCAAAGATTTAATATACTTACCTCGTGGTCCCTTGAGGAAACGTCACTCTGCCTCATTATAGCTCATGGTCGTGTCTACCGCAAACTCAATGATAGATCCCCCTTTTATCTGGTCGAGCCAATGGTCCACAACTCGTGCGATCTTATCTTCTGATGCTTCTAGTTTGTGCACTAATTGCAGAGTCCACACTATTGGTTGGTCGAGCCTACACCTTCCTTGGATGTCTGCTAACCTTGCGATCCACTCATATAGCTTCGACGGAAAGGATGCAAAGAAAATCTTGTGGATTTCCATATACACGTAGCAATCCAGCCACTTTTCCTTGGATACTTGTGGAGTTCTGTTTTCCTATGTCGCGAACTCGTGAATCTTCCTGTCCAACCACTCTTTAATTTCCTTCTTTGTTAGGTTCCAATGGCACGATATTAGACATCCCTTATGTAGATCCTGGTCCTAGCAACAGAACCATTTGTTGGCTTAGTGGGGCCTGACCCAGGTTCGAAAGTGATTTAGCCAAGAAAATCCCGATACTACTGGCCCTTTTGGCAATAGTCCGCGAAGCGTGGATTGAGGCCTCACTCGAAGTACTATAGGAGGGTGTTGGAACTAGGTTTCCACACCCTAGGGATGTCTTGATGAAGTTTTGGAGGTTCGTGGTCCGAACCTGTGCGCTCGCGCTGCTCCACAAATCTGTCTATCCCTCGCAACCTGTGCAAATGCCTTGGCGTAGTTCTGTAAGGAGTGCGAAGAAAGTCCTACCCTAATCTTTATAGTTACTACGCTTATTAGATTAATACTTGACTTAATTGTGTGGAACCAATATTCTTATTAATTGTTCAACATTCAGATAAGTGTGCGCAACCATAAACAATATAAATGCATAAAGGTAAATAGACACAGATACACAGTATTCCAAATCAAACTTATCTTTATTAATGCTCTTCTTCAATTACAATCCCAACTCCACACTGCGCACTCATCTGCAGGGGTCCGCACACTCAGCTGCAGACTCTACTAGGCCTCTGTGCACTCAGCTGCAGAGCCTCTTCCTATTTCTACAACCCAAGGCTCAGATTTATAGACTCAAAGTTACTTCGCATACATCAATGATCCATTCTTATATCAGTTTTTTCTACTCTCTTTACACTTAGAGCCTTGCTCTATTTATACAATCCCATGGTCCATGGACCATGGGAAGGTTGACACACTTTTACATTAAATTGCAATATTTTAGGGCGGACAACCCTATGACTCGATTGTACACTTTGTGCTCCACGCTCGTACTTCACGGAGTCTTACAATACAATTGACCAAAACTCGGGCTTTAAGCCCCAAAACCTGTTGTGGGGGATCCCACGCCAAACACAATATGAGATCAGTCAGAGCAAAAGACCTAGGCTAAATCCTATTTCAGAGCAGGAAGACACAGAAGGATCAGTATGAATAACTGATATTGAGCTGGACAGAAGCAAAGGCACATCTCCATTTGAGGAAACATAGGGGCCATCCACATCACAGACCTAGATTTTCAAAAGGTAGCTAAGTGTAGAAGTATCCTCATTCAGTAGGCCTGGTGATAAGGATAAGGATATAAAATATAGATATAAAGAGATCAAGATGAAAAATGATAAACTAAAGGCCCAAACTTATGCTTAGTATCTCAAACTCACACCTACTAATCAGACCAGGTTGATGTCTGCTTTTGACATCAAAGAAGGAAAACTATAGATGTCCTTCATAAAACCAATTGCACAACAGCCAAGGCCATCAACATATTACAAGAGAATTGATTTTGAAGTGATGGCAAGGGATATTCATCCCATAGAACAAATAGAGTTTCATAAATAGGCTGGAGAAATGATTTACTCCACCCTTACAAGTAAAGCCGCAGTTTCCCATCAACTGCAAAATTCATTAACCAACATCTCAGTTCAATATGAGTTAGAGAAGGCCTCCTCACAGGCCAAGGATACTAGAATCAAGTCTTTGGAAGACTTAGTGATTGAATTGGGACATGATCCAAAAGACATTAAAGCCACTGAGTAGCTGATTAAGAAAAAGAACGATGACATTGCAACACTGAAAAAACAATTGAAGATACCTCAGCTGCAACATCCCAAACACTAGAAGTTTTGGAGAACCAGACTAGACATGAAGAATTAATGGACCTAGTCCTGAATTTGAATGATCAATTAAGGGAGACAGAGAAAGAATTGGACACTTTAATTCAATTGAAGAAAAGTGATATTTCCACTACGTCTGCAAATGTCATCCCAACAGTCTCAACAACAGTCCCTTCCACGTTGACAACCTCATTGGCTCCCATAACTCCTATGCCTACAACACAACCAGTTTCAACGGAGTCTACATCAGCAGCAAGTGCATCAGGTGAACAAGCAACAAAGTTGGTCAGAGCCATGGGGGAAATTTCCATACGGGCTACAAAGATGAATAAGATGAAGGAAAAGATGACAAGCTTGCCAAGATCATGCACAAGGAAGAAGTGTAGAAAGATGATAGAATGAATGAAATATTAAAGGCTATGGAGAAAGATCTAACACTAAAGGAACCCCTTGGGCAAGCCAAGGAAATATTATGGGCCAATATAATTGACTCTGTCAATGATACTTGGCCATCCATTCAAGTGATTTTTGAACAGATATATCTGATAAAGTTAGATAGAAAAGCTATCAAAAAAGTCAAGGAAGAACTAGGAGACATGCCTGAAGATGGTACCAGACTTATCCACTTCCTCAACAGTAAAAACAAGTATGAACTTAAGGAATTGGATATATAGGATAGGACAGAAACAATTTTGGAGGTAAGAAAGGTCCTTTCCAAGAGAAACTTAATGTTAAACTTAGAGGACAAGTGTCAAAATATGCAGGTAGCAGTTGATAGATTTATGGCCAAGTTTCAAATTTTGAGAGAGAAAGGGTTACCCAGTCCCTTTGTCATAAATGACAAGCTCATGCCACAACAAGATTATGACAACAAAATCAAAGAGCTAGCTAAAGAGCAGGCCAATACATCATCGAGAAAGGCATTACCAACAGGAAAAGTTCTTTACCAGACATTTGAAAACCCGTTTTTCCTCCAGCATGAGGTGAAACACCTATTCATCACTAGGCCTACTTTTTCTAAGTACACCGAGGCAGATGAGATATATAGGAGGATGTTGAAAATCAAGTTACATGATGCTTAATTATGGGAAAATTTGATTGATTTACTATAGTAAAATGTAGTAAAAAGGTTAATGTACAGTCAGCAGGGTAAAAGGTAAAGGCAGGTTAGCATGATTAAAGAGTATCAGTGTCAAAGTGTATCAGATGAAAGCGAAAAGTGAATGCAGCTTCCAGCGTAAAAACCAAACAGTAAGGCAAAATAAAAGGCTAAAAACCCAAATATAAAGGCCAGCAACACCAAAATACTAGGGACAACATGAAGCAGTTCAATAGCTATCTCTACCTTCTAGAAAAGGATATTTTTATTTCCTAGATTAAATCTCAAGTTAGTTTGGGATATTTTGTAATAAAATTTTGTATAAATACTTCACAACTCGAAGTATGTAGTGTGGATTCTTAGACATTTCTATAGACTTCTTGATCAAAAGACTGTAAAGATATTGTATCACTGACTGGGCCAGCAAGATGGATTGACTAATAAAGACAAGATATTTCACAGGATTCATGTGTTAAGTGAAGTGCAGACAAGTAGTTTCTCATGTTGTTGTTATCTTTCTTAAATTTTTTCCACAATCTTTAATGTATTTCTGAATCTGAATGCTATAACTGGAACAATATCTCAGAATTTGTTTAATTACACTTTGTTTTAACAATTAGGCATTTAAATGTTTTCAACTGATATCTAAGTTAAGGAATTCCTAATTGCTCCTTAGTTTAGGTTGTTTCTTGCTAATACATACCAAAGGATTCATAATTTCCCTTTGTTTTGATTACCCTATATTCCTCCTTTACATATCGGTCTTAGAATTCTTAATTTCTCTATCACACTGATTAAAACCATTTCACCCTCATGTTCTAAAGACCTACACTTTACTTTGCTAGCTTGCCCTTTGAACATTACCTTTAGTGAGTTGATCCAGTCCGGCTGCCCTTCTGTTGACTCGATAGCCCAATGGTCTAAAGACATCATTTTATCCATCTGTTTTAAGGATCCCACTATCCAATCTTCAATACAAATCAAAAACCCCCCTAAACATTCATAACTAGCCTGAAATCCCAACAAACAAACCTAAATCACATAGAGAGAGCCCTCTTTGAGCCTAGGTTGGCTAGAGCATATGCCCAAAAGTTGGGTTGTGGTTACCTCGACCATTTTCTTTCTTCTAATAACTTCTAGAGAAAATTTTGAGTGATAACATAGTGGCGACCATACTAGGGACATCGAATCCTTAGTCCTAATAAAGCTTTAAGAAAATTCTAAATCTACATTTTGAGCCTCTTAAAGTCATTTTTTAGAAGTTATCTTGAAAAAGTCTCACAAAAACAATTAAAAATTTGAAATTCTGGCTTCCAGGAAGACTCATTTTACTAGGGCTAATCCAAACCCAAACCCTGCCCTGGTAGTTGATAATCCCAACCTAATTTCAAGAAAATGTAAAAAAGAAGAAAGTTTAGCTAGTCAAATACCATTAGTTAAAGCTAATTCATGTCTTGATGAGTGGTTATTTTTAGAAGAGCTTCCCTTTGATGTGTTATTTGATCTTTCATTATTTAGAACAAAATCTGAAAGTGCAATCAATGAAATTGTTCTAGATCCTAATTTTATTACAGACCTTGAAGTTCAACAAGCCAACAAATCAATTGATGAATAGATTCTGAAATCTCCACAATCATGCATTAATATTGCCACAACCCCTGAGCTTTCTAAACAAGTGTCCATTACTTGGAGTTCACCATTGTTCCCCTCAACTTCATCAATAATACCTTCTGAAGTCCATTCTTCACCACCATTTATACCTACTCTCCCTCACCAACCTATCATTACCCATTCATCACCTACTAGTCCTAGTTCTTCATCCACTACTGCATCATCTCCAAGTACCTCAACCCCACATCTTAGCCCCTCCTAGCTCACATCCATGGCAAATAGATATGCTCCTCTTGTTTTACCTGCCCAACTTGGTGCTATGTCAGCAGCCTACCATAGCAAAATTGTTCAATTTGATGGAACAAGACATTACACTGCACAACAACATGTCAACAAGATAACATATTACTTTGAGTTGCACGAGATTGACAGAGATAATGTTCATATGAGACTCTTTGCCTAGAATTTAGCTGGTGATGTTAGGAAATGGTTTAGAGCATTTCCTGCTAATAGTATTGATAGTTTAGATGCATTTTACCAACAATTTTTGAACATATGGGAAAAGAAAAAGAATCCCCTACAAATCCTTTTAGAATATGAGAATATTAGAAGAGGACCTAATGAAACTGTTCAAGATTACTGCACCAGATTCATTAATATATATAACATCATCCCAGTTAATCTTAGACCCCCACTTGACTTAGCATTAATAAATTTCCCTGTTGGTTTTCACACAGATATGGCATACCAACTTAGGGAAAGAAACCCGCCAACATTAGAAGAAATGCAAAGTGTAGCTGTTAGTGTTGAAGCTAATTTGTTAGCTAAAAAAGCTAGAGTCAAAAATGAAAGAAGAGGAACTGTTAAGGATGAAACTTCACCATCTGACATTAAAATAGATAGTTTAGCCAAAAGTATGTAAAGACTAATGGATAGAATAGAGAATATGGAGAGGAAACCTCAATGGGATAACCAACAAGCACCTCCAATTAGAAACCCAAATTTTAGAAAAAACCAAAACATTGGGAAAAATGGACTGGATCAGAACATTAGGCCTCCTTTTCAAGAAAATTATGCAGAAACATCCCAGCCAAAAGATCTAGAACAAGATACAAAAATTAACCTAATGGGAATAAATGACGAGGACATTGTTTTTCTAACCCAAGATGAGCGGGAACTGCATATGTTGCAGCAATTACAAATACAATCTAGAGAATCATTTGATTACAAACAAGGATATGATTCTGCCATCTTTGAAGTACATAAACAATATAATCTAAGAAGAAAAAAGAATGCTGATGTCCCTGACCAAACCAAGAAAACAGTACAAAGTCAACCCAAGAAAATAAAAGAATTCCCTGTTTCAAAAATCCTCCAAATTCTCCCTAGGGAAAACCCAAAACCTCCTGGCCCCACAATTGTAGACATAACCTCTGATCAACCTTCTATTGATCTGACACCCACTTCAATTCCACCTAAGGAACTAGTGGACAAAGCTCAAAGCATCATCCACCTAAGGAGGTCCCCAATAAAGGAAAAGAAGACAAACCTACTCAAGTCCCTGCTGAAAAAATTCAAAACCTTCAAACATAAAAAGTCTATTTTCCATTCAATCTGGGAGCAGAGATAGCAAAGCTAAAGATTTTAGTTCCTTTAACAGAACTAATCAAGAATGAAACTTACAAATCACAGATAAACCATACCTTAAACATTGTTGAAAATGAGGATTCAGTCAACTTTTTTGATGACCAACCGGAACTCATATTTGGTGCAGATGTTAATGGAAAATCATTAGAAGGATTTCCACCTTTTTACATCATACTTAGTATCCATGAAAAATTCTACACAATGCAATGTTGGATTCTGGGGCCTCTCACAACTTAATGCCCAAATCAGTCAGTGATGGAAAAATTAAACCTAAACATTACAAGGCCTTACAAAGACTTATTCTCATTTGACTCTAGTCAGGTACAGTGTCTAGGATTGATGAAAGACCTATGTGTCACTTTAGTCCAATATCATACCAAAAGCACCCTTATGGATATTGTAGTTGCTGACATCCCACCAAAGTATGGCATGCTGTTATCCAGATCATGGGGAGCCAAACTTCAGGGATCCTTACAACTAGATATGCCATATGCAACAATCTTTGTTTTTGGACAACCTAAGAAACTATACCGTGAAACCTTAATGAAATATATGGTAAGTAGCTAGGATCAACCTCAAAACTTTCCCATATACTCCATATACTCAGATATAGATTCTTTCATCCTGTATAATGTTGATCAAACACAAGAAATCTTTTTAGACAGTACTAACACAAAACCAAAAGAAATTGCAGTTTCTACACAAAAGGAAACTGACCAAACTACAGAACTGTGTAGGAATTTACAGGGTAAGTTCCTCAGAAAGAACACCAAAAGGACACCGCTCACAACCAGATCTCAAATCAATACACCAGTATTTTTGACGTGGTTAAAACCCTCAAAGTGCAAGGAGGGAAACAGTCCACGGCCTGTCCCAACGTGGGTACTACAGGCAATTTATTAATCAAAGAATGAAAATTTACATAAGCTTCTCTCATGCACGGATTACCCGAACAATGACCCTCCATGCGCTTTAAATAGAACTCATGGACCAATCGGGTGTCAAGCCACGGATCAAGTGTCGGTAATACCGAGGTGAGAGTGAACCGTCGGATCACTACATATCGTGACCGTCGGATTGTAAGTTACAAAATGTACAACGGTAAAGAAACACATTTTACCTAACTCTAACCTAACTCTATACTAGACCAAGTTGAACTTAACTAGATCCTATGTGTCGGAATATCCTAACATCCCCCCTTAAGAACAACTTGGGATAGGATTGAAGGATTTACAAATATGACACAATAGGAGAAGGAAGGAGGCACTAGAGCCTATCCCCCCTTAGTGACAACTTCCTGAACTCCAAGCATATATCGAAGTTTAGTGAACTTCGCCTCTGTGAGAGCCTTTGTGAAGATGTCTGCAACCTGATCATCTGTTGGAAAATATTGCACTTCAAGAACATGGTCATGAATGAGCTTTCTGATGAAGTGCATGTGTAGTTCAATGTGTTTGCTGCGCTGATGCTGGACTGGATCTTTGCATAGCTGAATGGCACTTTGATTATCACACCAAAGTGTGGTTGGATGCTACTGCTCAAAGCCAAACTCTGATAGGATCTGACGAAGCCACAAGGCTTCCTTACTAGCTTCCACGGCACCACGATACTCTACTTCTGCTGACGAAAGAGAAATGGCAGCCTGTTTCTTACAAGCCCATGTAATAGGTCCTGAACCAAGAGTGAAGACATAACCGACAGTAGACTTCCGATCATCAGGGTCACCAGCCCAATCAGAATCAGTGAAACCAACTAACAGAGGAGCTGCTTTGGCACTGTAATGAATCCCAAACTGTACTGTACCTCGAACATAACGAAGTATTCTTTTAGCTGCTTTCCAATGACTTTCACGGGGGTTTTGCATAAAACGAGCAACAAGGCCAACAGCAAAGGAAAGATCAGGACGAGTATGGGTTAAATACAAGAGTTTTCCGACAAGTTGACGGTATAAGGTAGCATCAACTTCAGGAGAAGTACAAGAGACTGAAAGTTTGACTCCAGACTGAAAGGGAGAAGGGGCTGGCTTACAGTCTTCCATGTGAAAATGACGAAGAATATCACAAGCATACTTGGACTGGGAAAGGAAAATACCCTCCTGGGATTGCAAGACTTGAAGACCGAGAAAATAGTGTAAGTGTCCTAAGTCTGTCATTTCAAATTTCTTTTTAAGGCTGGACTTCACATGGTTTATAAGGTTGGGATCACTACCAGTAAGAATAAGATCATCAACATAAAGAACAAGGATGATAAGAGAGTTGCCCACTTTCTTGGTGTAGACAGTATTGTCAGAATGACACCTAGAAAAGCCAGATTCTAAAAGAAAGCTATCCATTTTGGCATACCAAGCCCGAGGAGCTTGCTTGAGGCCATAAAGGGATTTCTTAAGTCGACAAACAAGGCTGGAGTCTGTTTGTATGAAGCCAATGGGTTGTTCCATATAGATTTCTTCCTACAAGTCCCCATGCAAGAAGGCAGATTTAACATCCATCTGATGGACTTCCCATTTTAAAGAGGCAGCAAGGGAAAGAACAAGGCGGATAGAGTTCATTTTGGCAACAGGGGAGAAGGTTTCAGTGTAGTCAATGCCTTCAACCTGTGAAAAGCCCTTAGCAACGAGACGAGCTTTATGTTTATCAACTTTCCCATCTGGTCCATACTTGGTTCTGTAAACCCATTTACATCTAACAAGTTTGCGTCCCTTTGGTAGAGGAACAAGATCCCATGTATCATTTGTCATCAATGAATGATATTCTTCATTCATAGCTGCTTCCCAATGTGGATGGCCTGAAGCTTCTGCAAAAGTGTCAGGATCATGATTTACTGGAGCTTGAGCCAGTAAAGAAGAGGCTCTTTCAAACTGAGAACGTGTACGTCGCTGATCTGTAGGATCACCGGCAAGATCACCTGCTGCATCCCGAGTAGCACGGACCCATCTTGGAAGTTGAGGATCCTGAGAAGGTGGGGGAGGATTATCATCCTCGCTTTCATCATCTGAAGAAGAAATGTTTTCAAAATAGAAGAGATAGGAAGAGGTGGCACATCCGCCGGACTAGGCTCGCAGGCCGATTTATTTTCATCAAATTTTACATCTCTTCTAATGATAACATTTTTGGACTTAAATGGAATAAGTCTATATCCTTTTACATCTTCAGAATATCCAACAAAAGTACATTTCTCACTCTTAGGTTCTAAAGCTTTATGCTTTTCATCTGGAATATGGGCCCATGCTTCACTTCCAAACACACGAAAGTGACTTACATCTGGTTTAATGGAACTCCAAGCTTCTTCTGGAGTGATATTCTCTAGAACCTTAGTAGGAGTGCGATTGATTATATAATTTGCACAATTAATTGCTTCGGCCCAAAAACTAAGACTGAGTCCTTTAGATTGCAGCATACAATTAGCCATTTCCTTTAAGGTGCGATTTTTCCTTTCAGCTACACCATTTTGTTGTGGAGTGTATGGAACAGTATGTTGCATTTGAATTCCATTTTCGGTGCAAAAGTTGATGAATGTGTTTTTAACATATTCTCCACCATTATCAGTTCTTAGCTTAAGAATTTGATGTCCAGATTGTTTTTCAAAAAAGGCTTTGAAGGCCAAAAAGGTGTTAAATACTTCGCTCTTGAGTTTTAAGAAGTATACCCAAGTGCGTCTGGAGAAATCATCAATGAAAGTTAAGAAGTACTTGCAGCCAGAGAATGAAGCAACAGGAAGAGGACCACATAAATCACTGTGCACAAGCTGTAAAGGGGCTGAGGCATGCCAAGAGGCACGTTTGTCAAAACTGTCCCGATGATGTTTTCCGAGTACACATCCGGAACAAACACCATCTCTGCAAGATACCATAGGAAGACCTGTCACCATATTTTCTTTACATAGATGCTGAAGGGAGCGATAGTTTAAGTGACCAAATCGCTCATGCCAAAGTTTGCTCACTTCATCATTATGAGCAACAAATACTGAGGGAAGATTTGATGACCCAAAGTTGTGAAACTTATACAACCTTTTGGAATCATCAGCAAGACCAGTAGCTAGAATCTGTTTAGGATCTTTTAGATCCTTGATTACAACATCATGAGGTGAAAATTCAACAATTTTACCTTCACCTGAATGAGTTATCTGATAGACAGATAGAAGGTTGCAGGATAAGGTTGGAACACATAATACATCATTAAACTGACCATTGTCTAGATGAACAGTTCCAGTCCCTACAACATTAAGAGATCTATCATCACCAACATATATATTTTTGGTGTTACAATCATTTAAAGAAGAAAACATGGCTTGGTTTTTGGCCATGTGACAAGAGGCTCCAGAATCAATGAGCCACTCATGAGAATGAGAAGAAGAAGAAGATACATTTAATGCATAACCAGACTGAGATGATTGACAATGACATGCAGAAAGTGCCATTCCGGAAGTTGAAGTTGAAGTAGGCTCCACATGGATGTTATGTTTCTTCATTGCGGCTTCCAAGGCTTCCATCTTCTTAAAGCATTTAGATTCTAAGTGGCCATCTCGATTACAAAAGTTACAATGTCTATCAGTCTTCTTCCATTTGTTTTTATTGGTCTTATCATTTTGCTGAAATGATCTTTCATTTTGAGGCTGAGATGGTTTAGGACCATTCTTTTGAGGATATGACTTCTTAGGATTCTTTGAATTTGGTTGCTGCTGGGCGGCTAACGCTTTCATGGAAGAGTTTCCAAGATTAAGAAGACCAAGGTGTAAGAGTTTTTCTTGTTCTCTTATTAAGGAATCACAAAAGGAGTCAAAGGAAGGGGCCTTGTAGTCTTTTCCTTGACAAATGAAAGCTTCCCTTGTAGAATGAAAAGTGGAAACAAATACAAAGTAGGCTGGTCCCAACTTAGTAAGGATGGAATAAATAAGGTTACCATCTTCTTTCTTAACTTTAACACCTTCCAAGAGATATCTAAGGGTCTTGAATTTGGACAAGAAATCTTCAATGCAAGAAAAATTATTAGGATCCAAAGTAAGCAGCTCATTTTCAAGTTGATGGGCTCTAATTTCATTTTTAATCCCAAAAACTTTAGCGAGTTTTTCTAATGCTTCATGAGGAGTCTCAAGGTCTGCAATGTGGAATCTAAGATCAGGAGAAATAGACATCCCTATCAAACCACGTGCTTGATCTTGTCTATTTTCCCATTTTGCAACCTTGTCTTCATATTTTGGTTTCTTCTCTTGGTCTGTGGCTATTCTGAAGAGACCTTTACTTCTAAGTAAATCTTCCATGTAGGCTACCCATTGGAAGTAGTTAGTGCTGTCAAGAATGACTTGGCATGGACTTTCCATTTTAAAAAAAACTGAAGCTGAAGATGCTGAAAGTAAGTGTTCCAATGGATAGATCTCGAAAAAATAGGCGGTTTTAAAAAAAACGGCTCTGAAAAAGGCTTCTGGATGAAGAAGTTATGGCTTTTTGAAAAACAATTGTTGAAGTTGCCGGCAAAGTGCGCGAATGTGCGGGAATGAAAAAATCTGCCCCCACAAAATGGAGACTTGAACCCAAGACCTCTACTCTCTTAAAATAGCTTTGAACCAATTGATCTATACAAAAAATTTGAGAGAGAGAGAGAGAGAGAGAGAGAGAGAGGGGGGGGGGGGGGGCCTTGGTTTGCGTGCTTGCCTTGAGAAAGCTCTTTTTCCCTACAAAACACAAAACCCAACACGAATATGCAAAGAAAAACGAACCTTGCGGCTCGAAGTTAGCTTTAGCCAAAAAACTAGAAATTTTTAAAAAAAATCTCAAAGTTAGCTTTACCCGAAAAACTAAATATTTTTCTCAATGTTTCTGATTTTTCGAGATCACACTAAGGTGCAGGGAAAAGAGCATACGCATGAGAAAAATCCTTCCTTTCTGTTTCTGATTTGCCCAGATCGCACAGAGTCGAAGGGCAAAGAGCATACGCAGAAATGAAAGGTATAGATTCGGTTAAAAAAAAAGGGCTAAATAAACCGAAACCGAAATAAGCAGAGAGAAAATAACAGTAAACTGCAAAAAAAAAACACTGTATACCTCCCGATCTGAAAAATGACGCAGCTAGGGCTACCGGAAACCTTTTCGCGTGAAACGAAAGGGGTTCCTCACTGGAACAGATGCTCCGAACACAACAGAGCAGTCCTCTCGGCCCGAAAGCAGTCAGAAACAACAGATCTAGGAAACGACAGCCGCATGCAGTTCTACCGGCTTCAGATTTGGATCACCAACGGACGCGGCCCTCAAATAGCTCTGATACCATGTAGGAATTTACAGGGCAAGTTCCTCAGAAAGAACACCAAAAGGACACCGCTCACAACCAGATCTCAAATCAATACACCAGTATTTTTGACGTGGTTAAAACCCTCAAAGTGCAAGGAGGGAAACAGTCCACGGCCTGTCCCAACGTGGGTACTACAGGCAATTTATTAATCAAAGAATGAAAATTTACATAAGCTTCTCTCATGCACGGATTACCCGAACAATGACCCTCCATGCGCTTTAAATAGAACTCATGGACCAATTGGGTGTCAAGCCACGGATCAAGTGTCGGTAATACCGAGGTGAGAGTGAACCGTCGGATCACTACATATCGTGACCGTCGGATTGTAAGTTACAAAATGTACAACGGTAAAGAAACACATTTTACCTAACTCTAACCTAACTCTATACTAGACCAAGTTGAACTTAACTATATCCAATGTGTCGGAATATCCTAACAAACTGTTCAATGAACAAGATGGTCAAATTGCTTTAAATAATGAAAAAATTGTTGCACCAGATAGTGAAAATTATGAGCATGAGATATTATGGCATCTAGAATTTGTTAGAAAATTATATATCACGGAGCAATGGAACACATAAAATATTGCAGAAATGTAAACACAGAAAACACAAAAAATAAGAGAGACACATATATACGTGGTTCACCCAGTTTGGGCTACGTCCACCTCGAACAACCAGTCCTTCCTTTCTATTATCCAGCAAAATGAAAAGACACAACCTACAGCAAATCCGCTGTAATATCCTCTGTTTTCTCTCACAGTCTCACCTCACTATTTCTCGCTCACAAAATACACATCTATCACACAGCCTCAAATACAATACCCTCATACAAAGAGAGGGGTTGCCTTCTAGGGCAAAAAACCCTAAAATAAACATAAGTTCTACCGTCAGATCATCTGCCTAATGAACGGCCCAGATTGACTAGAAATTACTATACTTTTACAAGGCAATTTTACAGCTGTTTTTAGCTTCGCGGGCGCTGCCCCCGAAACCCCCTGCCAGAGGGGGGGGGGTGGCTCCCAAAGGTCGCAGTCGCCCCCCCCTGGACCCCCCCTGCAGCGAATATTTTACGGGTGGCGTTGCCGCCCCCATTTCGAACTGGGGTCCTATGTGGCGATACCTTTGAATATAGAAGATAGTCAGGCTCCACACCCAACAATCTCCCACTTGGAGACTGATTGTATTAACTCCACCGCTGCTCCATTTGCTGGAAAATGACTCCTCTTTGGACCTGACTGTTTCTCATCTTCATCGTCATCCTTGAAGTCCAACTGAAACTGAGCATATTCTCAGTTTCTCCCTGGTTACAACTTTTGTTAGCACATCTGCAGGATTCTGGCTAGTGTGTATCTTTTCCAGCTTCAACTCTCCATCTTCCAACACTGATCATATGAAATGGTACTTGAGCTGTATGTGTTTAGTCCTGGAATGAAATGCTGAGTTCTTTGCAAGATGAATGGCACTTTGGCTATCACTGTATAACGTGCCCATATCATGCTCCTTACCCAATTCACCCATAAACCTTTGTAACCAAATCATTCCTTTACTAGCCTCTGTAGCAGCAACATACTCTGCTTCTGTTGTTGAAAGTGCAACAACACTTTGGATTTTTGAAACCCAACTGACAATTGTTCCTCCAACAGTAAATACATATCCTGTAGTGCTCCTCCTGTTATCTCTGTTACCTGCCATATCTGCATCAACATATCCTTGTAGGCAGATGTTTGAACCACCAAAGCATAATGCTTGATTTGTGGTACCTTTCAAATATCTAAGAATCCATTTCACTGCCATCCAATGTTCCTTTCCTGGATTGTTCATATACCTACTTACAACTCCCACTGCATGTGCAATATCAGGCCTTGTGCAGACAATTGCATACATTAAGCTTCCAACTGCTGATGCATATGGAACTTTAGACATATAATCCATGTCTTCTTGGGTCTTTGGGCACATTTCCTTGCTAAGTTTGAAATGGATAGCAAAAGGTGTACTAACTGGTTTTGCATTGTGCATGTTAAATATTTTCAACACCTTTTGTATGTACTCATTCTGAGACAATTTTAATTTACGATTTTTTCTGTCTCTAGTTATTCTCATACCAAGGATTTGTTTTGCAGCTCCCAAATCCTTCATTGCAAATGAATTTGCCAATTTTCTTTTGAGCACATTTATTTCCTACATGTTAGATCCTGCAACAAGAATGTCATCTACATACAATAACAATATAACATAGCTGCCATCATTTTGCTTTTTCAAATAAACACAATGATCAGAGTGACATCTAGTATAACCTTGTTCAGACATAAACTTGTCAAATTTTAGATACCACTGCCTTGGAACCTGTTTTAAGCCATACAAGCTCTTCTTCAACGTGCACACTAGTTTCTCCTTCAATTTCACCTCATATCCTTGTGGCTGCTGCATATATATCTCTTCCTCCAAATCCCCATGGAGAAAGGTTGTCTTTACATCTAACTGCTCAAGATGCAAATATTCAGTTGCTACAAGACTTAAAATAGTTCTGATTGAAGTCATTTTAACAACAAGAGAAAAGATTTCATCAAAATCAATACCTTTCTTCTGTGCAAACCCCTTCACCACAAGTGTAGCTTTATATCTCTGTTTTCCTCCATCTTCTTCCTTCAGCCTGTAAACCCATTTATTCTTCAATGTAGTTTTTCCTACAGGCAACCTGACTAAATCCAAAGTCTAGTTATGCATTAAGGAGTCCATCTCTTCTTCCATGGCTACCTCCCACTTCTTCCTGCTTTCAACATGCATTGCTTCTTCATAACATTCGGGTTCACCGGAATCAGTCAACAATAAATAATATAATGAAGGAGAGTATCGTTCAGGGGGTCTACTTATCCTGGTAGATCTTCTAACACCACTTTCAGGTGTTTGGGGTGCCTGTTGTTGTTGTGGTGGTTGTTGATTATTATTATTTTCAGGCACCTTTCCTTTTTCAGTGATTTCATCAAGAACTGCGTATTCCTTGTTTTCCTTTTCCTGTTTCTTTTCCTGCAACTGATTCTTATACAAACCTTTTCATTGAATATTACATCTCTGCTCCTAATGATTTTGTGATTTTCGTAATCATATAAGCGATAACCAAAATCATTAACACCATATCCAATAAAGGTACATTTCTTTGACTTTGCCTCAAGCTTTGTTCTATTTTCTTTATCAATATGGACAAACGCCTCACAACCAAAAGGCTTTAAAATAGAGTAGTTTACCTTTTTACCTGTCCATGCTTCCTCTGGAACACCACCATCCAAGGAACTTGAAGGCCCTCTGTTTATTAGATAAACAACATTATCTACAACATCTGCCCAAAACTGTAAAGGCAATCCTGCATGCAATCTCATGCACCTTGCACGCTCCATGATTGTTCTGTTCATCCTTTCTGACACACCATTTTCTTGTGGTGTTCTTGGAACTGTCTTCTCTCTACGAATTCCATGCTCTGAACAGTACCTATCAAACTCTTTGCTGCAATATTCACCTCCATTATCTGATCTAAGACACTTCAATTTCTTTCCTGTCTCAATCTCAACCAAAGCTTTCCATTTCTTGAAAGTATCAAATACCTCAGATTTATTCTTAATACAATAAATCCAAGTTTTTCTAGTTGCATCATCAATAAAAGTAACATAATAACGAGAGCCACCGAGAGATGATACCTGAGTAGGTCCCCATACATCTGTATGCACAAGCTCTAATTTTTCATTCTTCTTTTCTTTCCCAACTCTGATAAATTTGACTCTCTTCTGTTTTCCATAAATGCAATTCTCACAGAAGTCCAAATCAACATTCTTCAAACCTGGCAAAAAATTCCTTGAGTGAAGAATCTTCATCCCCTTTTCACTCATGTGTCCGAGCCTATGATGCCATAATGCTGCATGTGCTCCTTTGGAAGTTAAAGCATTAACAGAGTTAGAAATACCATTGCATAAATACAATGTACCAACCTTTTCGCCTTTTGCTATTATCAGGGCTCCTTTGGTGACCTTCCAAGCTTTATCTGTGAAAGTTGTCACACAACCTTCAACACCTAACTACCCTGTTGAAATCAGATTTTTCTTTAGGTCTGGAACATGCCTTACCTCCTTTAATAGCCATTGGTTTCCATTCTGCTGTTTTACAAGAACCTTACCCATTCCAACGATTTTACAAGGTTTATCATCATCGAGACGAACTTGTCGAAAATCTCCTTGAACATAGACATGAAAGTATTTCTTATCAGGTGTGGCATGGAATGGAGCGCCTGAATCTACCACCCAGGAATCAATAATATTTTCGAAAGAAAGAATCAAAGCATCTTGTAACACCTCACCTGTCACATTTGCTTCATGATTGTTTTCTTGTTGTGCATCTCCTTCTTTTCCCTTACGAGATCTACAGTCTTTCTTTATATGTCCTTTCTTTCCACATTTCCAGCACACTATCCCCGATCTGGACTTGGATCTACCTTTCCTTGATTTACTGCGATATCTTGAGCTCTTTCCTCTTTCCATTTTTCTTCCTCTAGACTCTGCACTCAAAGCATTTCCCGATGTCTCATCGAAGCTCTTCCGTCACATTTCCTCGCTAAGGATAGCACCGACAACATCATCAAACTTTAAAGTACTAGATCCAGAAATGGAGTTACTAATGGCCATTACCAAACCATTCCAACTTTCTGGTAATGAGCACAAGAATAACAGAGCTCTAACTTCATCATCAAAGTTTACCCCTACAGAACTTAACTGACTTGTAACTGTATTAAAATCATTTAAATGGTTTGTAACAGATCCACCTTCCGACACATTAATATTAAATAGCAGTTTCATAAGAAATACCTTGTTTGAGGCCGAGGGTTTTTCATATAGTTTCGAAAACGTCTGCATCAAATCCTCTGTCGTGGTTTCCTTCGAAATGTTGAAGGCGACTGACGCAGCAAGGCACAACCGTATTTTTCCGAGTGCCCTTCTATCGAGAAGGTTCCATTCTTCGTCTTTCATACCCGTCGACATCTTTGTTTTTCTGCCCAATGGTAGGTATAGATCTTTCTGATATAGATAATCTTCCATCTGCATCTTCCACAGCGAGAAGTTTTGGCCATTAAATTTCTCGACCCTAAACTTACCATCTTCCGCCATTGCTCCCACTCGAACCAGGAACCCTTCTTTCCTGCGAGTTTATCAACCAAATAGACCTTCAGCTCTGATACCAGTTGTTAGAAAATTATATATTACGGAGCAATGGAACACATAAAATATTGCAAAAATATAAACACAGAAAACGCACAAAACAAAAGAGACACAGATATACGTGGTTCACCCAGTTTGGGCTACGTCCACCCCGAACAGCCAGTCCTTCCTTTCTATTATCCAGAAAAATGAAGAGACACAACCTACAGCAAATCCGCTGTAATATCCTCTGTTTTCTCTCACAGTCTCACCTCACTATTTCTCGCTCACAGAATACACATCTATCACACAGCCTCAAATACAATACCCTCATACAAAGAGAGGGGTTGCCTTCTAGGGCAAAAAACCCTAAACTAAACATAAGTTCTACTGTCAGATCATCCTCCTAATGAACGGCCCAGATTGACTGGAAATTACTATACTTTTACAAGGCAATTTTACAGTTGTTTTTAGCTTCGGGGGCGCTGCCCCCCCCCCCCTGGACCCCCCCTGCAGCGAATATTTTACGGGCGGCGTTGCCGCCCCCATTTCGAACTGGGGTCCTATGTGGCGATACCTTTGAATATAGAAGATAATCAGGCTCCACACCCAACAGAATTTGACGGGTTAGTCAATAGGTTGGGAGCAAGAGCAGGAGCGTGGATATATAATTTGGAAAATAATCACTCCAAAGGCCATGCATATAGATTGAATATTAAATGTACCAATAATATGGCCGAGTATGAAGCATTAATTTCAGGTCTTAAGTTAGTTAGGAATCTAGGAGCTAAAAGAGTTTCTGTCATGGGAGACTCTGAACTAATTATAAAACAGATTGATGCTGTATATATGACAAAGGACCCTAGATTAAGTTGTTATAGGGGAACTATCGTAGAAATACTTAACACTTTCCTAGAAACAAATCTTGCAGTAATCCCTAGAAAACACAATATGCAAGTCCATAGTTTAGCAATGTTTGCAAACACCTGAAAAATTACTCTTCCAACCTAACCATCAATACACTGTTGAAGTTAGGCACAAAACTACAATTCTAGATAATTTGAAGAATTGGAAAATATTTTCTGATGATAAACAAATAAATAACTTTTTACTTTCAGAACAAGAGTTTGTAAATAACAATATAGATACTAATACATCAATAAATCCTAACACTAAGCGTGAGATAGAAATAAATGAGATAGAAGGTGACGAACTAGATAGACTCAAACCAACTAAATTTACCAAATTAGATGTAGATAACTTGGCAAAAATTGAGATTTATGAAATAATCAGTGAAGAAACCGAAGTAATTAATCTCAAGGATAATTTCTTACCAAAGGGATTAACTCCTCTGGAATATTTATTTAAATGATGTTCCTAGGAAACCTAAAATGGAACCTTCAAGATCTGATATAGAGGAATGTGATATAGGCACCAATGAAAATCCTAAACTGATCAAACTTTCAAATCATTACCCCCAACTGAAAAAGTGAAATACATTGAGTTGTTGAAAGAATTTCAGGATGTCTTTTCTTGGAGTTATGAGGACCTCAAATCCTATGACACCAACATCATCCAACACACAATTCCTATTAAATAAAATCAAAATCCTTTCAAACAAAAACTTGGAAGGATAAATCCTACCTTATTACCTGCAATTGAAAAAGAAATTCAGATGATGTATGATGCCGAAATAATTGTACAAATCAGATTTTTTGATTGGGTCTCAAACTTGGTGCCAACTAGAAAGAAAAACAGTGAGATCAAACTCTGTGTGGATTTCAGAAACCTCAAAAAAGTGTCACTAAAAGACAATTACCCTCTCCCCAAAATGGACCACATTTTATAGAGAGTAGTTGGATCAACCATAATCTCATTGTTGGATGGGTTTTCTAGTTACAATCAAATCTTGGTTCATCCTGATGACCAACCCAAAACTACTTTTACTACTCCTTGGGGCACATTTATGTATGTGAAAATGCCTTTTGGTCTAATGAATGCAGGAGCCACTTTCCGGAGGGATATGGATATAGCCTTTGCAAAAGAAATTCATGACTTGTGATATATCTAGATGATATTACTGCATTTTCTAAATCTGACAATCAACATTTGGATCATCTAAGACAAGTTTTTATTAAATGCAGGAAATTTGGAATCTCCTTGAACCCCAAAAATTCCTTGTTTGGGTTAGAAGAAGGAAAGTTGTTAGGTCACATAATTTCAAAAGATGGTATAAGAATAGACCCTGTGAGAATAGAAGCCATCTTGCAAATACAACACCCTAGGAACATTAAAGATTTACAAGCTTTCTTAGGAAAAATTAATTTTCTTAGAAGAATTATATATAATCTAGCAGAATTAATTAGATCACTAAACAACACGCTGAAAAAAGACTCCACCATAAAATGGACTGTTCAGGCTAAAAAATCCTTTGAAGACATTAAACTAGCCTTGACTAAAACACCTGTGTTAATTAGTCCTAAATTTGATAGAGATTTCATCTTGTTTTCCTTTGCTTCTGAGCACACAATTGCCTCAGTTCTATTGCAGAAAAATGACAAGGGCTATGAACAACCCATTGCTTTCTTTAGAAAATCCCTGAGAGATGCCCACTTGAAATATAATATAATGGAAAAACAAGCATTGGATTTAGTCAAAGCCATTAAGGACTTTAGGGTATACATCTTATATTCTCATATAGTAGCCTACGTTCCAAATTCAGTAGTCAAAGACATCCTAACTCAAGATGGTCCTAATGGAAAGAGAGGAAAGTGGATTGCAACTATTTTAGAGTATGATATAGAAATAAAACCTACTAAGTTAATCAAGGGCCAAGGTTTAGCCAAGCTCATGGTTGAATCGAACTGTCAGGCCTTGGATATAAAATTTATTGCAACAATAGATAATGAAGAGGAGATGGTGACTCCACTAATCAGCCAGGCCTTTATTGAATCACCTTGGTATGCTGATATCATTTATGTTTTACTAAACTTAAAAGATCCTCTTGGATTATCTAAGAATAAAAGCAGGTTTTTGAAGATGAAATCCTTGAAATTTTTTTATATTAGACAATGCTTTGTTTTGGAGATGTTAGAGTCGGTCTGGTCAGCCCTCTGTCAGCGATCAAAACTCTTTATGCATTTCATGTTTAGGTGTCCTGCTCCATTCACTCAGCTGCATTCCACTAGGGGCATGCCATGATCTGACGGAGAAAGTCATGCTAATCATTTCCCCTCATGTCTAGCTCTTGTTGGCTTATGTCCTTGTGTCAAATAATCAAAAGTCCATAACAGTCAAGGTCTGGTCCTTCAACGAACAAAGGTCATTTTTGGTCATTAGGTCGAGGGATTGATCAATTTGGTCTTTAATATGTCCAGTATAGCCATGCAGGCCAGAGGGATGTTCTTGCAAAGTAATGATCCGCAGAGTTTCATCATCATGCTGATAGACTTCGACTATTCTTCAAAACTCTGTTTTGAAGAAAAGTCAAATAGTGTCATTTGTGACAAAATTTGCAAAAAGAGTCGACAATTGATTTCTTCAGGTGTAGTCATGGTTTCCGTGGCCAAATGTCCTGTCGTACAGTCCTTGCAAAGAGTGCCGAAAATTCCATCATTTGAGCCGAAATTTCAAAGGGAAAGTGAAAATCAGTGTGTTTTAAAGTCAGTGAAAAAAGTGCAAAACACAACATTAGAAAAATGGGTTTTCAAGGAAGAAAAAATTAAACCCATCTCTTCCAAGGCTATATATACATGTTTTCATCCAAATCAAGGGCACTGTGCTATTACAAGCCTTGGAGAGACGTTGCAAAGGTGTGAGTGTGAAATTGTGAGCGTTTGAGTGAGTTGGAGATGGTTTTAGAAGGTGCAGCGCATATACCCAGGAGCGCGGCGCACACAGAGGACACAACGCACATGCAACCTGCCCACAGTTTAATTTTTCTAAGGGCGCGGCGCATACCTAGGGTGCGGTGCACTGGGCTTTGCGTGCGATGCACACAGACAAGGGCCAAAAACAGTGCCCAAACACTTCCAAATTTTGGTGAATGCTATCAAATCGAGAGGTAGGCCTTATGACATCACCTGTTCATGAAATTTTATCAATGATATGGTGTTTATAGAGATGTTTGAATTCCACCAAAATGCATAAAGTCAACCATAAGAAATCACCAAGAAAATGATGGCTAGGTTGTTAAATGTGTTGTTAGTGCCAAAGTTTCACTCCACTCACCTTTTTCACATCACCTATCATTTTTCCCATCCTCCCTTTATCATTTTTCCTAAAACCCCTGCCCTAAATTACTACCAAACCCTCTCCCCTATCCCTCCACTATTCGGTCAACACAAAACCCCAAACCCTACCCCATCAACACAATACCCAAACTCCTCCCAAGTCCCTAACAAATTTCTCCCTATAACCCCTATTCCCATTACATCATTCCCTTCCTAATACTCCCTGTTTAATTGTCCCCTTGGTGGCAGATTATCAAAACAACCTCCAGCTTCACAATCATCAAAGGGGCAGCCTAAATATAGTTTATAAACAGCAGTCATGGCTTCTGAGGGTTCATCAGAGTATGAGGTGGAGACCCACAGTGATACAACTTCAGGAGAACAGGCCCCCAGGAGACATCACTAGAGTGGAAAACATGTTAGAGATGAGCCAAACACCCTCACCGAGTTGTAGGCATGCCCTCTTGCTATGTCATGTTTCCAGCACTTAGCATGTTTTGAATTTTGCCAGAGGGTGGCAAATGTCAGAGTTCATCATGAGTTGGCCCGTCTTTTTGCACTTCACCTACATGGAGGATAGTCTATCTTGGCTGGGGTCACTTTCACATTGACACTCGAAACCATATCAGTGGCAACAGGCATACCAAACATTGGAGAACGGTGGCATAAGAAGAAGAAGGTGGAGAGGCATCATTATGAGCCTTACATTAAGGCCAGCTGTTTGAGCCAGCTCACGAGAGTTTTTCCATTCAGATTTTTTAGAGATGAGTATGCTCCGCTCATGAAATTGATCATGAAATACTTCAGTTGTGAGGGGAGGTTTTCTCGCCTTTATGCCTATCACATTAGGTTGCTCATGCACTTTACCAGGGTGCGGATGATGAACCTCCCATTTTTCATCTGCAGGAACATAGAGAGGATGAAGAATTTCATGCAGCACAAGACCCCTCGACAACAACTCAATAATGTTTATCACTTTGCTCTTATCTGGATTTTGGTGGACCATGTCACACGGAATCAGTCAATAGTGCAGACACAACCGACCTTCCTAGATGTCTAAGACATTCTAATGACAAACAAAACAAACTAGAGCTATCCTTCTCTAAACATGCATTATGATATGAGAAATCAAGTGTTTTGCTCTTACCTTTGTCCAAACGCTGTTGTAGAAGTCCAAGCTTTGTTGATCTGGATGAGCTCCTCCTTTTCTCCAAAACCTGCAATCACCAACAGTTAAACCATTAAATAGCACCTGATTATAACATAAAACAAAGCATATTCAACATATAGACCAAGGAGTACATGAAATAACTCATAAACAACAAGTTATTGAGAAGAATGGACTAATTTGCATTAAAGGTAATCAAAAGGAACCATTACAACCTGAGCCTTGGTGTTGTGCAAGCTCCTTCCAGGGTCCACAAGAGTCTTCCTTTACTTTGACAAAGCTCACCTACTTCCAAATAGAACAAGCAAAGATGGCAATCTCTCCTCACAAGCTTCTAAATGGGAGTCCTAATTCCTGCAGCATTTACCCTTAGAAATGTATAGCTTTCAACCTCCTCTCCTTCTGGCCCAATGCCTGTATTTATAGTGTTCAAGAGGAAGTTAATCAGGTCCACCATCAATGGGATAATCCCCTCTTTGGTTGGGATAGCTCCCTTATTGATGGGATAAGTTCCTCTTTGGTAGGAGTGCATGAACCATCTGGAGGCGCTCAATACACGTCGAACAACCTTCTAGAATGCTCTAGAAATGACCACAAGTGACTTTTTAAAGATGAAACTTGCGCATTTTAACCTTTTCAGGGGGACGCACCTGCCCCTTTACATACAGAGCGTCCGAAGACGCAGCTTTTGTGAACATTGGGTGCGTCCCCGCAGGTAAGGTTGAGAGAACCTGCGTCCCCAGAGATAAATACATTTAGAAAGACTTTCTCTCTTTTTTGGAGTTTGACATGGAGAGCAGAGGCATAAGACTTGCCTAAGAGGGTAGTATGACTGTTGATAGAGCCATCCTAATTGTAAATATTCATGGTGACATTTTTTAGTGTAACAGATTGCCCCCTAAAGTGCGAAGCCTGGAATAGATTAGGGTTTTGTATTATCTAGGAAGGGTGAAGTGCTTTATCATTTCAAGGATTATCTCGTGGAGAGCCTGGTCAGAACCTGCAATTTTCAACACAAAATACATGTATAAGATTATATCATCACTGAGGTAGGCATTCCCATACTCAGATTAAAACTTTACCTAACAAACTAACTACTCTGATACAGGAATGATCTTGCAGTACATCATAATCATAGACTTTTGTAGACACAGTATGGACGCAGCCATCTGTTTATGATTAGTCTACTTAGATAATGAATACAAAACTCCTCGCAGCCTGGATGGTAGAGACTAGATCCAGGGTCTTCATCTCTACTTCTCGAATTGGTACGATTCTAGCCATGCGAATAAATGAGTTGATGTCGAACATGGTAGAAACCACTTGATTACCAGTCGATGATGTAAACTGTTAACAAGCGTGAGAGAGACCACCAGTAATGTCAATGGTTCTCAAAGTACCCAGTACAATCAATGAGATGTGAACGAATGAGTTGATGTCGAACATTTCACGGAATCCTTCGATCGAAAGTCAATGATGTAAACTGACGTCAAAGGCGAGAAACCTGCCATTGATGCATGCAGACTTCAAGGTACTGACGATTTCTAAGTCATCTCTCTAGATAATGTGCTGATGTCGATAGAAAGCGACCCATTGCAGGCAAGCCCACAACACGAAATCATTGTTCAAGTTTAAGAAATGTTGCTGTAAGGACTGACTCAGGGATGGTCAAATGGATGACAAGTATTTTGCAGATGAAAGTTTTACTTGCGGACCTCTTGAACACATAACGACACGACAGATGGCTTGGTGCTGAATAACTCAAAGTTAATCCCCGGAACCCGGCTGAAGACTTTCAAAGTGGTTTGATCAACTGTGAGGTAAAGGATTTCCCAACCCAGGTGAAAAAGTGTCGTATTCAAGAGTGGTAATAAAGTTTCTTCTGAGACAAAAGGTAACAAATAGGCTCATTCTTCTCTCTTTTCCCCCACCATTTCTGGCAAGTACCTCTTTATTTTTAACAAGCTTGAGGAGGATAACATATGCTTGATTATAAGCTCATCCTTCGGATGAGTCCAACCTAGTTTTGATTCGAACCCTAGGAAGGAGTGGTTCGTTCCTGTTTGTAATTGAACAGGTCCTTTACTGTGAAATTTTTAACGAGCCCAGTATAGGAGAAACTCGGCGTTTTTCAATTTTAGAGAGTCTGAAAAACTTAAGAAGACTCCAAGTTGAACTTTTTAGTAGATTTGTGTCCCTCAAGCCCGAAAAAGTATAAAATAATACCTGGGGGAACCGCTTGATCTTGCGACCAAGGAGTACTTTCATAATTAGTGTCACTGACCTGAAAAGTAAAAAGCGATCAAAAACACGTCGTTTTATTTCCGTATCGAGTTTGAAACGACAAAAACCCGGCAATCTTTTCCTGATTTTACGGTCAGAAAAGAGCTATAAGGGGACCGTCTTTTAATTCCGTTTTAACGAGTGTAAAAGAAACGCTCGGCAATCTTTTCATTTTTTAGGAGTCAGAAAAGGGCTTAAAAGATGACTCTGATATTTTGGTTCGTGAAAAATGACAATTTTCCCTCTAAGTCCCTTTGTCCTGCACAAAAGCAATACATTACTCATACCTGTTTAAGATAGGCAAAAATACATCGAAAAACATCTTTCCATGGTGAAAAATGAACAAATTCATCCAAAAAACCTATAAAAAGACTTTTTACCATGTCATTTTTACCGTTTGACTGTTGAGGTTGAAAAAAGAGCTTTTGGCAAGAAACTTCCCGTGGTTGCTGCGGAAAATCCGACCGTCAGAATCGAACGCCGTCTCTTCCAGGTATTTTAAAACATCCTACTCTTCAATTTCATCCGATTAAAGTTGATTTTTAGGTTTTAGTTTTGTTTTTTTGGGGGGGTTTAGGTTTTAGAATGCGCCCCTCGGTGGACGCAGGTGCCCTTCGGGTGACCTGCGTCCCCCGACTTTTTCCTATACAGGAAAATGGTCGGGGGACGCAGCCCACCTTCAGGCCAGCTGCGTCCGGACGCCCTGTGTTGTAAACGCGGGGTGCGTCCTCCGTGAAAGGCGGATTTTAAAACCCCAATCTCCACAAATAACCATTCAAATTTCCCCAAATCAGTTCTAATCATTGTTTCTTGGTGTGTAGGGCACTCACCATGTTGGATTGGAGAGAAAGAGAGCATGAAGACATTGATTTAGCTGCAATTGAACATCAACCTTCCATTGATGCCCTAAAAGAATGCGGGCTATATAAATACTGGGCCATACCTGGCATGAGGGCTCAGGTAAGATTCTTAGAATGGCTGGTTGAGAGATGGAACGTTCAAGAGCAATGCTTTTACATAGGAGGGCACCAGCTCGAGATAGAGCCCTCGGATGTATACTTTCTCACTGGCTTGCCAAATAGAGGCGAGCAACTCAATCTAGCCGGGACTAGGCCGGGTGGCCAATCCCTTGTTAGTCTCCGGGAAGATTGGTGAACACCTGGTGCACACCATTCGAAAGGCGTGGAGATCAAACACATCTCTCTGCGCGAACTCAAAGTTATAGCGTTCACGGTTACCAGAATTTGCGGCGCGGCCGCTTTACACATTGCTTCCGGGTCCCAAATGCGGATGGCAATTGACTGTTACCAAGGCACCATTTTCAACTGGTGTGATGCTGTGTCGGCTAACGTGAAGAGCCAACTGACTAAGGCAAAGAACGGACGACTGAAAACTTTTGGATATGGGCCTTTAGTCGTGAGCTTTGCCTTAGAGAGAGTTCCGATGCTGATCCCTCAGCAACTCACTGTTGATATCTTGGGTCCTCGGGAGCCAAAGCTGGTACGATGGGTTGTGGTGATGGCCCGGCATCCTGACAAGGGCGCGGCAGTTGTTCGATTTTCTGATAGTTACTTTCACTGGTTGGAGGACCAGGTTTTCTCGATTCAGGACTTTCCGTATGCCGGAGTAGATTTTCGAGGTGATCCGGACATGGTTCTTCCACAGGGAGAACAATGGGATGACAGAGGTACTTTATTTTTCACAAGTTTTCAAATTATGCATTTTTTTTGTTTTTTATATATATCGTCTCAAAACTGACAGTAAAATTTTCAAAATGCAGATGTTGGTCCACAGCGCCCAGCCAACCTCCAGCCTTTTGAGAGAAGACATCCAGTTGCACCGGTACCGGCCCCACAGGACGCGGCGGCTGCAGAGGTACTAGCTGAGTTGGAGCATGATCTAGAGCGTCTGACGGCGGATATGCCTGAGACTACTATGGATGATATTCCTATCAGACTTCAGCGCTATGTAGTCGCGGTCCCTGGACCGTTTAGGAGATTTTTGCGTAAAGTAGCCCGTGCAGTGGTGTCGTATAGGGAGCACCACCAGTGATTGGCTAGTCACTTTGTAGACACATGTGACATTTTTGACTTTTTGTACTTTATCATTTTTGCCGATCATAAGGTGTTTTTCAACCTATGATCGAAGACGATGTATATTTTTTGACACACTCCTATTTATATATATATCACTATTACCGGCTTATCTTGTTTAACATATGTGATGAAATGTTTTTTAAATTTACTTGCATGATTATCGTAAATGTCTGTCCAACACTCGAGAAGCAATTGCATCTGCTAATGTATTTAAAGACCTTGGAATATGCTGATATTCAATGTAATCAAATTCACGTTCCAAGAGACGCACTCTCAAAAACAACCTTAATAACACAGGATTCCTAATGGCATAAACTCTATTAAGCTGTAATACAACAAGTTCAGAATCTAACCTCACTATCAAACGTCGAATTCCAAATGAAATAGATTCGGATAATAATTCAACCACTGCACTGTATTCTGCAATGTTGTTCGTTGTTTGACCGAGGCTTACCCCATGCATAGAAACTAACTCGTCAGAGGGTGAATAGATAACCCAAGCTGCGGAAGAGATATTCCGTGTACTACGACAAGCACCATCAGCAAATCCAATGTATGTTTGGAGAGGCGTCGACATCTGCAATATCAAGAGTAAAACCAAGATAAGCCAGAATAACGACGAAAAACACACTTGCTAAGCTAAGCACACTGACTAACTAACAAACATACTAGCTAGAAAGAAAACCTAACCTAACTAAAAATTCTCCATACCCACCATTTAAGCATAATACCTCTTTAGGTAAAGTCCATTTCTGGGTTTACCCAAAGAGTCCCCATCAAAATCTACCAGCTCATAAGCCCCTTTTGCTAGCTTTCGCTTTACAATATAGGGTCCATGCCACATAGGAACGAATTTTCCAGCACCTAGCTTATCGTTAGCTTGATCATATAATAGCACTAGGTCTCCCTCCGAAAAACTTCGAGGGGTCACATTTCTATCATACTGAGCTTTCATTCGCTTCGCGTGAGTCTCGATTGCCAATGCAGCGTCACGTCGAGTCTCATCTAATTTAGCTAAGTACAATAAACGTTTCTCCTCTTCGGAAGTAGCTGGGAGTAATTCGACAGCCATTTGAAGTGATGGGATTTCGCATTCAATGGGTAACACAGCTTCCAAGCCATAAACTAGCTGGAAAGGAGTGAACCCTGTTGAAGTTTTCACTGAGGTTCGGTATGCCCATAGCGCCGAAAATAACATGTTGTGCCAATTCGACCGATGAATACCAATGGTTCGTCGGATCATGATAACCAGAACTTTGTTGATAGACTCAACCAAACCGTTGGCTTGCGGATAATAAGGAGTAGAGCTGTCGTGGCGCAAACCAAGCTGGCTTGTAAGCTCAGTCATCATGATGTTTCGAAAATGGCTCCCATGGTCAGTAATGATTGCTTGTGGGACACCAAACCTAGTTATAATATGATTGAATACGAAAACTGCAGCTGTTTTGCCGCTTGCGTCGAATGTAGGCATCGCCTCGGCCCATTTAGTGAAATAATCAACCGCGAGGATGATATACGCATGCCCCCCGGCCGAGTGAGGGTTACAAGTAATAAAGTCGATACCCCATTTGGCGAATGGACCAACGGCAATTATAGGGTGGAGAGGAGCAGGTGGTGCGCGCATCTTTCGATCAAACACTTGGCAGTTGTGGCACTTCCGGACTGCAATGATACAATCTTTAAACATAGATGGCCAGAAGTAACCAGCGCGCAACACCTTCTGAGCTGTGGCATACCCAGACATATGACCGCCACATGCTCCAGAGTGACAATCATTCAAAACCCTCTCAGCCTCTTCGTGAGTTAGACAACGTCGAAAAACTAAGTCTGCCCCCCGGCGATAAAGTGTATCTCCAATAATTTTGTATTGCTGGGATTGAAACCGAATTTTTCGACGTTCCGCCTTTGAAGCTTCAGGCCGAAAGGTTTGGGTTTGGAGATAGATGATTATATCCCCGTACCACGGATCTAAAGTACTGATAAGAAACAAAGATTCGTCCGCAATGGACTCCTCTGCCACAGTCTCTGTGTCAGTACGCGGGAAATCACACATCAATTCCGCAAAAACTAAGGATTTCTTAGACTTGGACTTCTCGAACTCCAAGTCGAACTCTTGCAGGATAACGATCCATTTAGAGTACTTGCCCCCTAGCAGTTGTTTTGTCAAAATGTAAATCATAGGGTTGCAATCCGAAATAACTGTAGTTTTACGGAGAAGAATGTAGTGACGAAAACGCTGGACAGCTTGAACGGCTGCCAGGGCCAATTTCTCCACATGCGAATATTTTAGCTCAGTGGGATTTAAGGTCTACTGAGATAATATATCACATGCTCCGCTCCGAATTCATCTTCTTGAACTAACACCATTCCAATGGTGGAATGCGAAGCTGCGAGGTATAAGAAGTAGTCCTGGTTGTAGTTGGGAGGATGCAACAACGGTGCATGGGTCAACGCGTGTTTAAGTGCATCAAAAGATTGTTGGGCAATCTCGTCCCAAAAGAATTGAACGTTCTGTTTCAACAACCGTGTAAAACCTTTAGTGACCTCGGCGTAGTTTGGGATGAATCGGCGTAAAAAGTTCGCTTTCCCTTGCAAACTTTGGAGTTGGCGCAAACTCGAAGGAGGAGGCAATTTGATGATAGCCTCGACTTTCGAGGGATCGACGCGAATGCCGGCTTTTGAAACAACAAATCCCAGCAATCGACCTGTTTCTATACAGAAAACACATTTGTGGGGATTCAACCGAATTCGATAATGCCTACACCTCATAAAGATTGCTCGTAAGTGGACAAGGTGATCAGCTCGATGTAATGAATGAGCAGGCAAATCATCGAGATACGGTTGCACAATGTGCTTGATGTCATGAAATGCGTAAGACATCGCCCGTTGAAAAGTGGCCCCGGCATTCTTAAGCCCAAAAGGTAATTTGCAATAAGCAAATGTCCCCCATGGACAAATGAATGCCGTTTTTGGTTGGTCGGCAGGTAGAATATTGATTTGATTATAGCCCGAAAAACCATCCATGAAGGAAAACATTTCACTTCCGGCACAATCATCAATAATTTGATCGATATAAGGCGTAGGATAGTTGTCTTTTGGACAAGCTCGATTGATATCCCTATAGTCGATACAGATTCTTATTGTTCCTTGTTTCTTATTGACCGGAACAATATTCGATACCCAATCCGTTAACGGGATCGGATAAATGAAACCTGCTTTCAACAGCTTTTCGACTTCTGCTTTAATCGCAGCCGCTTTTCGAGGGTGAATCTGACGCAACCGTTGCCGGACGGGTTTAGCATCCGGGTAGGTTTTTATTTCATGAACAACAATGGCAGGATCGATTCCCGGCATTTCCTCGTAAGACCAGGCAAACACATCGCGGAATTCTTGGAATAGGGCCTTGTAAGTTTGGATTTCATCTTCTGTACATGCGGCACCTATATGAATGTTCTCCTCAATTCCGGGCTTCACTGAAATATCAATGGGAATAGTACGAGAAATATTCCCTAAATTCAACTCTGAATCAGAATGTTTCGTTGGATCCTGAGCGTCTTTGACATATTCAGCGGTAAAGATAGATGAAAAATCATTTTCAAATGCATCATCCTTAGGTAAAAACGAAGATCTGTGATGGAGATCCTCCCATGGTAGATCGTCTACACTTAGGATTTCGCGAAGTTGTTCGTCAGATGACACGACTTCGGGAAACGCTATCCGTTCTAAGGTTGAGGTGAAAAGTGATTCTTCACTGACCACATTCATTTGGTCGATCTCGGTTGAATGAGAGTCGGTAAAAGACATGAGAGCTTCATAAGCAATTTCATATGGACTCAAGGGCATAGCATCACCGAATGAGTCTATCTCAGAGTCAGATGGGACAATCCAAGGATCATCATAAATAATGTTTTCTGATGTAATCATATGAATTGTTGCAAATGAAGGTTCTATGCTGAGTGGAGGGAGAGGAAAAGTTCCCAGTAAACCGGAATCTTTAACTAAACCTACACCAACGTCCCTATAAGGGATTGTCGTCTTACCGACATGCTGGATACTCTCTGAAGAGGCTGGGTCGGATGAAAAGTATGTCAGCTGATCAATAGTCACGATCTTACCGTTATGTGGAAATTTAATTACTCTGAAGACCGATGAAACGACCGCCGTCATAGCATATGACCAACTTCGACCCAAAAGAAGGTTGTAGTCTAGAGGGGCATCAACCACTTCCACATCCAGACTAACGGTTTTACCTTCTACCCCTATAGGCAATTCCTGTAGAATACCAAACGGACGGAACCCACGGCCATCAAAGGCCTTAAGGATGGTGGGGGATTGGTTCAACGAAGGAGAACCAAGGGATCTCCAACATTGAATCGACATAATACACGTAGAAGCTCCCTCATCAATCACAGTCCTATGAATAGGCCTGTTTTTGACTATCACTGGAATTTGGAAAGCCATTTGATGGGGGAGACGCGGTGTACTATTTTCTAGATCGAAGATTATTAGATTCGGGTCCTGAACATCAACAGCTCCTATAGCCGACAAAAGCAATTTTCGTTGTGCTGGGCATGATTGCAGCACTTCTAACGCCGACATTGCTGAGGGTGAAACAGCTAAGTCCTCAACAATGTTGTAATTCTGGGCCGCTCTCGCATGTGGATTGAAAGCAGACCTTCGAAGTACACCCTTGGCGGGCGGTTTAATTACTAAGTCCGGGTTAGGTTTCTCGATCTGTAGTGGATCGGAACCAGGAGCTGAGGTTGATGGGTTAGAGTGAGAAGATTCTGCTTCCTTACCATCAACAGGATTCTTACTACCATAATCTTGCGATCGAGTCGCAATCCTCACATGAGACATCATCAAAATGGGTTCTTCACTGGCATTCGAGGAAGAACCTATCATCTTATTCTCCTGCTCCGGAAATGGATTTTTTAACACAGCAGGAGTGGGAGAACCTTTGACTATTTTCACAACCTCGGCCCGATGAGGGCAATCTCTCGTAAAATGATCCTCTTCACAAATAAGACAAGGATATCGAGGTTTGCGCTTTTTGTCATTGGTTTCCGACTTTTCGGTTTTCTCCTTCGGAGCCTTGTCTGCTTTAGCCTTCTTCTTTCCTTTCTTCTTTCCGCCGTTTTTTGATTTGGCCGTAGATGACTCTACAGCGTGAATATCGGCGGTAAGTTCAGGAGAAGACTCTCCTGTCGGGGAATCGGGCAAAGTGATAATAGGAGTAGTTGAAGCCTTGGAAGACTTCTTCTTGCTCTTTGTATTCACGATACCAATCATACCATCAGCGGCATGAGATCCCGAAGGAGCAGCAGCGATTTGATTCGACTTTGGAAGATCCGGAATCTTCTCGTGTAATGTACCCGACTGAGTGTAAACTAAGTCAAGGTATTGCGCCTGAGCAATGACTTGCTCCTCAGTAACTACTCCGGCCTTAGCTACATCTTCAGTAATCCTTGGTAATAATGATTTAACAAACCATTCAGCTAAGATTTGGTCCGGGATAAAAACTTTCACTAGCCTTCTTCGACGTCTCCACTCATGAATGTGATCGGAAATATACGTGGAGGTTGATTGTTTTAGTGAAGTTAATAACTCCGTGCCGTTATCGTATCTGACCGGCAACTGAAAGTGAGTTAAGAACGAGGTAGCTAACTGGCTAAAATTGTAAAAAGAGGCCCGTGGTAACTCAATGTACCACTTGGCCGCGAGACCAATGAGTGTACGCTGGAAAAGACGTAAGCGGATCGAATCATCCGAGATAGAATTTGAAGCACACCAGAGGTGGTAAGTCATCACGTGATTGGACGGATCCTCTCCAGACTTACCTTCGAACTTGGGTATATCGCTGGGCAACTTATTTGGCATTGGCGGCCAGAACGGAAGATATTGAATTGGATCGTTCGTTAGGCGCGTCAAGTCTGGTAAATCCAAAGTTGCGATAAACGGTAACTGCCGGTTAGGATCTCTAAAACTCTGGGTCACAATACCGGCCCCAGGAGGAGGATATCCAGGATAACTAGGAACAGGAGTCGCATTTGGGATATTATATCCTCCTGGAAAACCAGGATTAACCGGACCGTACTGGGGTTGTTGAGGTTGTTGATAAGTGTACCCAGGATACGGTTGATACTGGTAAACCGGTTGTTGGACAGCTTGCCCAGGTTGGTACTGTCCCTGGTACGGAGGTTGAACAAATTGAGGTTGAGTAGTGACAACCGTACTTATACCAGGCTGGCCTACAGGCATCTGGACCGTGGTTTGAATCGTAGATCCAGACAACGGTAAAGATGTCTGAGGAGTGGTTACAGAGACAGTAGAAACCGGAGCCGTCGATACTCCAGAAGTAAGTATGGTAGATGTGGCGGTAGTTGCAGCAGCCGTTTGAGATGGAGTACTAGGTGCAATTGGCGGCTGAGTAACTACCGAAGTTACAGAAGTTTGAACACTTGACTGGACAGGTTGCGGTTGCTGGGGTGGACCAGAAACTACGGGTTGTCCAGCTTGAGGTACCGACTGTATACTTGGCTGCAACATCTGTTGACCCTGTGACGGATCCCACACTAACATTCCAGGGTATTGACCCGTAACAGGTTGAGGATACTGAGATCCATAGCCGGATTGAGGATAGGATTGATAATTGTAAGGTGCAGTTCCCATACCTTGACCATATGATTGACCTTGAGGTGGTTGATAACCTTGACCTGAGTATTGACCTTGAGGTTGATAACCTT
Organism: Pinus tabuliformis; assembly: GCA_031772625.1. NCBI lineage: Eukaryota > Viridiplantae > Streptophyta > Pinopsida > Pinales > Pinaceae > Pinus > Pinus tabuliformis. Next base: position 2,058,033,954 of record CM062818.1, read on the forward strand.
GAGGTAAATACGGGTACTGGGGTTGACCTTGACCTTGAGGTTGGTACCCTTGAGGTTGATACCCTTGGGGTTGATACCCTTGAGGTTGCCATCCTTGAGGTTGCCATCCTTGAGGTTGATATTGATACTGAGGTTGACCTTGGGGTACATATTGAGGCTGGGGTTGACCTTGAGGCATGTATTGCGCCATAGGCGCGTACTGACCTTGAGGTTGCCCCCCAGGCATTAACTGAGGCTGCCCCCCAGGCGGTAATTGGCCACCTTGAGGTTGGGAAACGGGAACTGAACCTGACATCATGTAAATGTCTCCTACACCCAATGGTATATTACCACTGTTTCCAACTAATAACCCATGATCAACAGGTTGAGGAGATGCCCCCGCAAAGGTACCAGAAAGAGATTGATACCCAGTGGGAACAGAAGGACCGCCGTGTAAGAAAGATTCAGGACTTTGTGTAAACACGGACGACTGACCAGACATATTTACAGGAGTATGAATACCTCCAGGTGGAAAAGGAGTACGAGGTGTGGAAAAACCTAGCCCAAAGTTGTCTAAATAATTGGTTAACGAAAGGTACCAAGTAGTACTTCTAGGAGGACTGTAAAAGATAGATTCACGCTCCCTTAGATCAATAGTAAGTTGATCTTCAAGGTTAGAGACGCCTATTTCTTCCTCTGGAGCAAGTTCTTCAATAGCAATCAAACCAGTAGGAAGATTTTCGGTGATAATTCTTTCTATTCTCGGTGAATCAGGAACACTAGAAGTCGGAGTAACAGGTTCAGATATTTCTGGTTCTTCGCCTGTATCACTAGCAGACGAAAAACTACCAACAAGCTCAGAAACTGTAACAGCTTCGGGATTATAACCTGTCTCTAAACTTTGGTAATCTGGATGGACCACCAAGGAAGATTCTCCTTCTTCAGGTGAACCTACTCTACTGCCACTAGGAGGAGTTACAAGGACCTTCAACCCTTCGTACTGACCCGGAACGTCTTCAGGAGATCCACCCCACGATCTACGGAGTTTTCTTAACAAATCTGTTCCAGTAACAATTTCAGGTGACTTGCCCCGAAGTCTACGGGACTGTCTCGGTAATTCCGCCACAGCTAAAAACTTTTAACTACTACACACGAAAACAAAATAAAATTTCAAATCAAACCACCTAAAGTCTCTAAAGAACCAAACAAATTTGAATCACACGCCTAAAGAATCTAGGGCGTCAAACCAAACACAAACAGTAGCCTTCCAGACCGAAAGCGCTAGTTGGTGATGAAGCCCAACCTCGCTGGATTCAGTACAGAAGTGGCGGGTGGAACAGTTACCCCGGCAACCTGCTTAATGAATAGACTGGACCAAGTTCCTCCACTTTAACCGTCTCGAGTGAAGTGAACCCCCCAGAAAATCCAAGTGAGTCTAGCCGACGTCTGCTCCAGGTACAGTGGGACCTTCCCTCCACCGTCACCTTGGTAGAATCCTAAAGATAATGGTCACTAAGGTTACCAACCGCAACAAATGCACCTGGGGGAACAGTCTAAACTCCGACAGCACGCAAGGGCAGAGTAGCAAGCTCAATCCCCTTGTCGGCTCCTTGACAATAATCCAAGGTTTACCGACAAGTGACCCCTGGCTCCTCGACAATGGTTAATCCGAGGTTTACCGTTTGTAATACGTGCGTGTCTGGCGTCGTTCCCAACGAGGGGGGATTGATCCCCTCACTGGTTCGGACACGAGCTCGTGCTTCTCCTTTAAGAGGAGCTTTCCCAGAGTACAAGTGAGACAATTGGATTTATTCTATCACAAGATAAGCTACTTGTTTGGTTTTGTTGTCTTGGAGAGTTAATTACTCACCTACTCCAAGACACTAGCCTGATCTAAATTGGTGTTTCAGAGCCCTAGTAAATAAAAGTTACTACGTCGATTTTACTTTAAGCGTTAATTTTATGGTTTTTCTTTAAAGACAAAAGGTAGTGGAAGTGAAACCAATGGTGTGTAGACTCGACTCAAACCACTACAAAGATGCACCTAAGATGATTTACGCTACTTTGCTTTTTCAATGAAATTCTTAACTAAGAGAGTTGAGAGATGCAAATTTTATAGAGAACCACTTCCTTAGAAAAGACAATCAAAGAAACAATTCTCTTTATCTTTTCAAGCATACAAACATGACCACTCCTTACGTGCACGAAAAAACTCTTTTTCTTTCAAAACTTTTCAAAGGAGATGTTTTTGTATTTTCTCTTTTTAATAAAGCATATAAACCTATCTTAACAAAAAACAATTTCAAAAGCTATAAAATCTATGAAAACTTGACTCACAAGCAAATCAAAAGAGAAATTACTCTAAGCAAACCTAACAAGGCAAAAGCTCACAAAGATGATTCTAGGTTGTTTTACTTGATCAAAATCAAATCAAGGACCAGCTAATGCAGAATCAAAAGACTAGTCAAAACAAAACTCAAATCTTTTTGTTCTTTTTGTAAAATGGAATTCAAGACTTAATCAACAAGCACTTCGAAATTTGCCCAAAGAAACAACTCAATGGTAAGTTGCTCTCATAGGTAGACTTTGTGACAGGTCTGACTTCTTAGAATGCTGACAAAACCAGAGAGATCTAAGGCTTGACAACTTCTACCGCCAAAGTCACTACAAGACCTACTCAAAAATCAAACCCTAGGGCTTACACTTCGATGAAATCCACTAAAACACTCAATGCTATCGAAACAAGTTCAGGTGAAGATCTTTGACAAGGGACTAATGAATCTGGGCAGTAAAAACTAAGAAAAACAAAATCTAAGAGCAAAAATGCAAAAAATGGAATTTTCTCAAATTTTAGCAGGGAACGCAGGCAACCCGTTAGCACAGGTGCGGGCCCGCTCTGTGCACACAGCAAAAGTGCGTCCAGGGACGCACTGTGCAGCACTCAGAGGGTGCGTCCTACTGAAAAACTCAAGAAAAACCAAAATGAAACTAATCCTAAGCTAACCCACCCAAAGACAAAGTCACAGAGCCAAAACCAGAAAAATAAACCGATTTTCTCAGAGCAAAGTTCACACAAAGGAAAAGACTTTTCTCATCAATGGAATCCCCAGCGGAGTCGCCAATTTGTCACATGGAATCAGTCAATAGTGCGGACACAACCGACCTTCCTAGAAGTCTAAGACATTCTAATGACAAACAAAACAAACTAGAGCTATCCTTCTCTAAACATGCATTATGATATGAGAAATCAAGTGTTTTGCTCTTACCTTTGTCCAAACGCTGTTGTAGAAGTCCAAGCTTTGTTGATCTGGATGAGCTCCTCCTTTTCTCCAAAACCTGCAATCACCAACAGTTAAACCATTAAATAGCACCTGATTATAACATAAAACAAGGCATATTCAACATATAGACCAAGGAGTACATGAAATAACTCATAAACAACAAGTTATTGAGAAGAATGGACTAATTTGCATTAAAGGTAATCAAAAGGAACCATTACAACCTGAGCCTTGGTGTTGTGCAAGCTCCTTCCAGGGTCCACAAGAGTCTTCCTTTACTTTGACAAAGCTCACCTACTTCCAAATAGAACAAGCAAAGATGGCAATCTCTCCTCACAAGCTTCTAAATGGGAGTCCTAATTCCTGCAGCATTTACCCTTAGAAATGTATAGCTTTCAACCTCCTCTCCTTCTGGCTCAATGCCTATATTTATAGTGTTCAAGAGGAAGTTAATCAGGTCCACCATCAATGGGATAATCCCCTCTTTGGTTGGGATAGCTCCCTTATTGATGGGATAAGTTCCTCTTTGGTAGGAGTGCATGAACCATCTGGAGGCGCTCAATACATGTCGAACAACCTTCTAGAATGCTCTAGAAATGACCACAAGTGACTTTTTAAAGATGAAACTTGCGCATTTTAACCTTTTCAGGGGGACGCACCTGCCCCTTTACATACAGAGCGTCCAAAGGCGCAGCTTTTGTGAACATTGGGTGCGTCCCCGCAGGTAAGGTTGAGAGAACCTGCGTCCCCAGAGATAAATACATTTAGAAAGACTTTCTCTCTTTTTTGGAGTTTGACATGGAGAGTAGAGGCATAAGACTTGCCTAAGAGGGTAGTATGACTGTTGATAGAGCCATCCTAACTGTAAATAGTCATGGTGACATTTTTTAGTGTAACAGACCATCAGTTGGGATTGCAGGGTATTGCTTGGGAGGACTTCATCTCCTGTGAATTCTTCAGCGCTCCACAGGTGGTATCAGAGGTAGAGCATGAGATAGGTGGCCCATCTCATCAGTATGAGCGACATGAGACTGCTACTATGCCAATATACATCACCTATTAGAGAGGCAATAGACCCTTATTTGTAGCAGCAAAGCGAGTGTTATCTCCACCCGGGGTGGAAGGGGCCTCGCTTCCGACATCGACATCACATGAGCAGGCACAGGTAAGGAGCCAGTGCAAGAGGAAGGGCCTTCAGGTGAAAAAGAGACCGAATTTGTTCTCCACTATGATGATGAGACAGATGCAGAAACAACAAATGCAGAGCTTACAGAGATCATCCAGGAGCAACAACCAGTGATTGAGTCCTTATCCCTTGACTTAGAGAGGGCCAAGTGGAACATGAAGTACCTGGAGAAGAGAAACAAGTAGCTTGAGGATCAGCAGACGATTATGGAGCTGCAAAACATTCGTGAGCATCACCAAGCTGCTCAAAGAAGAAGGGTTGAGCTCACATCTTTGGAGCAAGAAATCAATGAGGATCGGGAGGACAACCTTGAGAGGGTCAACATGCATTTGGAGAGGCTGCTGGACAAGCCCGACCAGGACCTTGCTCTACTGAGACACATGGCTTTCTGTTACAGGGTGCGAAACATGAGTGCACAGGCTCGAATAAGGAGTTTGAAAGCAAAATTGAGGAAAGCAACAAGAAAGGAAAAAAGGGAAAAAGAGAAAGATCGGCTTCGAATATTGGCTGAGGCTTCCTTGGCCCATCATAACACCCCATAGAGAACCTCCAGCCCAAATTTCAAGAAATTTGGGGAATTTTTGGTCACTTCACAAATTTTTGGGCAAAAAACAGGGCTTTTCTCCCAGTGGTGCGGCGCTAAAATTCTAGAGCTCCAAATGAGGAATGGTTTGCATTTTTGGATTCAACATGGAAAATCATGACTATTGGTGTCCAGAAAAGAAATTTTTGCAAGGTATGAGTCTCCAAAAGGTCAAAAAACACCAAAAAATGGCCTCTCTGCCACGTTTTTGACACACAGGAAGCAGTCTTGGGAGAATGAATATTTGGAGGGGCAAATGAGCACCAAATTCAAAAATTCTAGTGGGGTTAGAAAGTGGACAGGACAAGCTTTCTAGCAAGCCCACTTGGGTACATTTTGGACACCTAAAAGTGCCCCAAAAGAGGCCCCAAATTATCACGGTGCAGAGAGAAAATGGCGCGGCGCACAGAGGAAAAATTGCCCAATTTGCTTCCGTTTCGCGAAATTTCAGTTCGCGACTTCTCCAAGTGGGCCCGCTCATCTACACTTCCGTTTTTTGGCACCAAAGGCAGCATTTAAAGTGTTTTTTCTCTATTTTGGCTTCTATCCAAGTGGCAAAGGAAGGCAAACGGTCACCCAAGCCAAATGTCATGTTTGTAGTGCTGTACCTGTAGTTGATGGTTGGCTCTCCATCTCCATTTTGCAATGATTCGAGTAACTCCCCAACCCTTGGGCGTTCTATATCTTCCTTACACATTCTATATATTGTATGCAAGTTATTTTCAAAGGGTTGGTTGGCTTGTAACTTCTGGGAGACTATGGGAAAGAAACTTTGTTTCTTCACTGTGTATTTTTGACAGAGAATTAATGAAAGGCAGCGGCTCTGTTTCATGAGATTCTTGTGGTTGTGAGTGTAGCAAATGTCTTTCTTATGTTTTCATATGTATTTTGTTATGTTTCATAATTCAATTCATGTTCATTTCCAGTGCAATTTTCTGAGTGAGATTAGATAGAATTCAATTTTATTGCTCTGCCTATGGGAAAATTTCATGTTCAGTGTTATTCTTCTATTGAAAAGGATTCATGTCACTATTCCCTTTTCACTTTCTTCAACAATCTATTCATGCCGCGGTACCTCAAACTAAATTGTTACATTTTCCGCCTACCTTGCCTCACGGAATAATCTGTGCCTTTGTATTAAATTCTCTGTTCTTTGCTGACTGTTGGTCCCATACCATCCCAAAAGCTCGGTCATTCATGAAAATTGTTTCCCGAATCCCTATTCACTTACTAGCCTAAGGTAAATATTTCATTGTAAGTCATCTCAAACTGGTTTCGATTATCTATCCACTGAACGTGACTCGAAGAGAGCCCTCTCCTGCTCTAGTAGGGCTAGCTACCAGACTAAGCGTGGTTTGTGGTTACCCTAATTTTTTCCTTCCTTCAGCCTAAGGTAGATTTAGGTGCTAACATAGTGGCGACTCCACTGGGGAGTAAACTGAAATCAAATGCCCTTGTTTCATAATAATTCTAAGCTTCCGGATGATGAGCTTAGGATTGGAAAGGCTGAATAAGTTGGTTGTGTCCTGTGATTTTTCTCAATAGCACACTAGCTTCGAGACGATATACCAGAGCTAATCCAGACCCGGATCCTCCTCATATCTACGAAAACCCCAATTTTATCCCGAGACTCCTTCATTAAGAAAGCACCATAACTCCCGTGGTCAAATCCAATTCATGTCCCGACATTTTTGAGTATCTTGAAGAGCTTGAGTTTGACGAACGGTTTGAAATATCATTGTTTGAGTCTAAATCTGAAAGGGTTGTTGATTATACTGTCCCCAATCCGCAATTTCTTGTAGACCTCGAAACAGAAAGAGCTAATAAGTTAATTGATAATTATATTACAACACAGCCCCAAACTCCAATTGCAAGCCCCTTACAAACTGTTCACGCTCCTCCAACACCTCCAAGGCCAAATCCACCGAGAATGATGGCTGCCTGTTTCACACCCCTTGTTCTGCCCCAAGTTCTAGATGATATGCCAATAGATTATCAAAGTAAAATCCCATTTTTTGATGGCACTCCTAACAACATTACTGCCCAGCAACATGTAGACAAAATGACAGACTTCTATGAACTCCATGAGATCGATGCGGAGAACGTGGCAATGAGACTCTTTGTACAGACATTTGCAGGTGATGTGAGGAAATGGTTCAAAGGTTTGCCGACAGCAAGTATCACTACCTTGGCTGAACTACAAAGACAATTTTTAAACCGGTGGGAAGTGAAAAAGAATCCCCTTCAAATTCTGGCCGAATATGAACAAATCAAACGAAACGCTGGTGAGTCAGTCCAAGATTATTGTGTTAGATTTAATGCAGTCTATAACAAAATTCCAGATCATCTAAAGCCACCTGTGGGACTAGCTATGATGAAGTTTCTAGATGGTTTTGATGCTGACATGGCCTACCAATTAAGAGAGAGAGAACCGGCCACAATGGAAGACATGCAGAAAATTGCGGTCAACGTTGAAGCAAATATGTTGTCCAAAAGAGCTAGAGAGAAAGCAGAAAATAAAATCACTGTGAAAGAAGAGTCTCCTTCAATGGATCAACTACTCAAAAAGGTAGAGCAGAGGCTTGAAAGGGTAAAACTTGACAAGCCTGAGCCACAAGTTAGGAATCCTAACTTCTGTGGCTAGCAGCAACCACAATATAGAATAAGATAGAGAGATCAGCGACCCCAATAGCAGACAACACAACAGCCGGTACAAACACCTTTGCAACAAAATTTTGTGCATGGACAGGAGTTAGATGAGGACGGGAATGCAATAGGTGAAGAAAACCACCTCTTTACTCCAGATGAGCTGCCTACTTACATTACCGAAGAAGAAGAATGTGTAGTGAATTCAGCTGCACACAAAGACACTGATTTCATTCTATCTAGTGACACTATTTTAGAAGAAGAATCAGAAGAGTATCAAAGGGGGTATATGAATGCTCTGTCCGCACAGCAGCAACGATATTCACTTAGAAACAGAGATGTGCTGGCCAAACCAATTAAGAAGAAGAAGGATGTTGAAGTAGCAAAAAATTATTCATCAGCTACACAAAGAAAAGGAAAAGAGGTGGTTGGTCCGTAGGGCAGCAAATCAAAATCAGCAGAACAATCACAGCAGCAAGCCATATCAAAGGAAAAGGAAAAGAAAGAGATCCCAGTCAAAGAGGTAGAAAAGACTCCCGCTTTTAGCTTAGAGAATGAGATTTCTAAGCTAAAGGTATCCATCCCCTTGACTGAAATAATGAAGAACAACAATTATAGAGGATAGATTTCGAAAATGTTGAATTTGGACCCAATGTCCGACATGGTAAATGTAGAAGATGATTAGCCTGAAATGATTTTTGGACCAGCATTGAATGGTGAGTCTCCTGATAGCGATGTGCCACCCTTCTATATCAGTTTACGATTGCATGATTTTGTGTTACACAATTCCATGTTCGATTCTGGAGCTTCTTACAATATCATGCCCAAGGCTATCATGGATAAGCTTGGTCTGGACATCACCCGACAATATCATGATCTCTATTCATTCGATTCCAGCAGAGTAAGATGTATAGGACTCATCAAAGACTTGGTTGTGAGTTTGGATCAGCTTCCCATGAAAAATGTTTTGATGGATGTGGTGGTAGCAGATATTCCTCCAAGGTTTGGCATGCTTCTTTCCAGGTCTTGGGTAGCGAAATTGAAAGGGACACTACAACTGGATTTCTCCTATGCAACGATCCCAGTGTTTGGAAAAATGAGGAAATTATATCAGGAACAAAAAATGAAATATATGATCACAAGCAAGGAGAAACTTATAAATCATCTAATTAACTATGTACATACAGATTTAGAGTCTTTTGCTTTGTTTTCAGATAGTTTAAATGATGTAGATAGTCAGATAGTAGAAGCAGCTGATATTCCGGAAATAACAGAAAATTTCAGAGAAATTTTGAAGAAAGAAGGACAAGAAAAGCAGAAAAATGTTGGGCAATTAGTTGAAAGCAATGGACAGCAAGCAGGCAAGGCACAACAAACAGATTTCCAGCACTTACAAGAGGAGGAAGAAGGCTTGTGGACCATGGATTTTGATGGAGCAGTAGGAAATGATGGTGCTGGAATTGGAATTTGGGTACGCAGTCCTTTCTCCGCCCCAAACAAAGTGCCTAGCAGCGTGAGGGTTTTCTCTTACAAGCTGGCCTTTGAGTGTTCAAACAATGAAGGTGAGTATGAAGCTCTGATTGCTGGCTTGAAGATTCTTAGAAAGCTGAATGAAAAAAGGATTTCAGTATATGGCGACTCCGAATTGATAATAAAGCAGGTCAGAGGTGAGTATCAAGCAAAACATCCTAGGATGCGGGCCTATCATAATGCAGTTTTAGACATCTTAAAGTTATTTTCAGAATACACCTTGACATGTGTGCCTCATATACAAAATAGTATTGTTGATGCTCTTGCCAAGGCAACAAGTAGTTTGAAGATCCCCATGAACTCCAGCAATAAATTTGAAATCCATGTCAAGCATCCTCCAACCATTCCAGACAATCAACGATATTGGCAAGTGTTTCAAGATGATCAGGAGATTAAGGATTTTCTGCTAAACAAAGGCGAATTCAAAGAAACCTCAATTGATGTAGAAAACGATGATGGAAAAGGGAATGGTACAGATGAAATGCAGATCAATGAAATGGACGTGTTGCAGCTAAAGAATAAAATTATTCCTAAAGGCTTGATACCTCTAGAAGAACTTTTTGATCAGGATGATGTAGCCCGCAAGCCAACATTGCAGCCAACAGAGAAGGGTGTAGAAGAGGTCAACATCGGAACAGCTACCAATCCAAAGTTGGTAAAATTGTCTAAAGCATTACCGCCAAAGATCAAGGACAAATATATCAGTTTGATGGCCTCATTTGCAGATGTGTTTGCTTGGGACTATTCTAATTTAAAGACCTATGATAACAATATTATTCAACACACAATACCCATCAAGCCCAATCAAAAACCATTTAGACAGAAGCTGAGAAGGATAAATCCAAAGTCGCTGCCATCTATCGAAAAGGAAGTGAACAGGTTGTACAAGTCAGGTATCATTGTGCCCTTCAGGTTTTCAGATTGGGTCTCTAACTTAGTGCCTGTACGAAAGAAGACTGGTGAGATCCGCCTATGCATTGATTTTAGAAATCTAAATAAAGTCTCATTGAAGGACAACTATCCACTGCCCAAGATGGACCATATACTTCAACGAGTAGTGGGGGCATCTCGTATGTCACTTCTTGATGGTTATTCTAGATATAACCAAATTTTTGTCCATGAGGATGACCGAGAGAAGACAGCATTCACCACTCCATGGGGAACCTTTCATTATGCTAAAATGCCTTTTGGTTTAAAGAATGTAAGTGCCACATTTCAGCATGCAATGGACTTGGATTTTGCGAATGAGAAGGATGTTTTTTTGGTGGTGTACCTGGATGATTTGACGGTGTTTTCCAAATCTGATGAAGAGCACATGCATCATCTAAAAACTGTCTTTCAAAAGTGCAGAAAATATGGTTTATTGCTGAATCCTAAGAAGAGCTTGTTTTCCATGGAGGAAGGCAAATTACTCGAGCACATTATCTCAAAGGATGGCATTCGTATTGATCCAGCACGTGTGCAAGCAATTCAGCAAATCGATCTACCCCAGAATAAAAAGGAGATACAATCGTTCAATGGTAAGATGAATTTTATGCGTCACTTTGTACCTAATCTTGCTGAACACTTAAGAGAGATGAATAACATGCTCAAGAAGGACAACCAAGTAAAATGGACAGAGGAGGCTGTAAAATCTTTCAACTTGGTCAAATTGGCCCTTTCTTCAGCTCCAGTTCTAGTCAGCTCAGACTACACTCAGAATTTCATATTGTTTCATTTGCTTTGGAGCACACTATGGCAGCAGTATTATTGCAGAAAAGAGATGATCATGAAAGACCCATTGCATTCTTTAGTAGGGCTATAATAGATGCAACATTAAAGTACAACATCATTGAGAAGCAAGCCCTAGCACTTGTGAAGGCATTGAAGGATTTTCGGGTATATATCCTACATTCTCACATTCTGGCCTATGTTCCTAATACTGCTTTAAAAGATGTTTTAGTGCAGACCGATCCGGAAGGGAGAATAGGCAAATGGATTGTGGCTTTGCTGGAATATGATGTGGAAATAAAGCCCACAAAGCTAGTCAAAGGATAGGGGTTGGTGAAGCTAATGGCCGAATCAAACTTGTATGCCTTGGACATAAATCTGATCACTGCCATGTCCGATGAGAATGAGGAAGGAATGTCAATTCAGGTATCTGAAATGTTTGATTTGTCCCCATGGTATTCAGATATAATATATGTGCTGAAAAATTTATCACCACCGCCCGACATGACTAGAAATAAAGCGATAACACTCAAGTTGAAGGCTGCCAAGTTTTTCATTCTAAATTCTGCACTGTATTGGAAAGATCCCGGTGGCATTTTGTTAAATTGTTTGGTGGAAGATGAGGCAAAGAAAGTCATGGAGGATTTCCACAGAGGAGAGTGTGGTCGTCACCTTTTTTGGAAGTCAACAGTGAACAAAATTTTTAGAGCAGGGTACTACTGGCCTACTTTGTTTGCTGATGTGTATAAGATGGTCAAGCATGTCATAAATGTCATATTTTTGAAGGAAAACAGAAATTACAGCCTTTGCTACTTAAGCCTATTGAGGTGAGCGCTCCTTTCCAGCAGTGGGGGTTGGATTTCATTGGGGAAATTCATCCCGCTTCTTCTGGACAACATAGATGAATCCTTACAGTGACAGACTATTTCACAAAATTGATTGAGGCAGCTCCCATCAGAAAAGCTACAGATACGGTAATCATTTCATTTCTCGAAAATAACTTCTTGTCTCGCTTTGGTTGTCCAAATAAGTTAATCACCGATAATGCAGCAACTTTCAAATCAAAAAGGATGGTGGAATTTTTTCCTAAGTTTCACATCATTTTGGGTCATTCAACTACCTATCATCCACAAGGCAATGGATTGGAGGAATCTTCAAACAAATCATTGGTCAACATTATCAAGAAGCTGCTAGAAATAAATAAAAAGAGCTGGAATAAGAGGCTGGTCCATGCGCTTTGGGAAGATTGGATCAGTCAGAAAAAATCCATTGGTATGTCACCGTTTGAGATTTTTTATGGAGTTGACACAATATTTCCCACCTCTCTTGCTGCCCCGGTAGTCAGACTTCTTCAGGATGCCGCAGTGAGGAAGATCCCATGCAAAGAAGGTTGAATCAAATGATCCACTTGCAGTAAACAAGAGAAGAAGTTTTCAAGAACACATCCAAATTGTAGGAGAAAATAAAGAAAATCTATGACAGAAAAGCAAAGGCAGATAAATTTCAGTTGGATGATGTGGTGCTGAAGTGGGATGCAAGGAATGAAGAGAAAGGTAAGCACGGAAAGTTCAAAAATCTTTGGAAAGGTCCTTTCAAAATTGTAGCATATAGGGGTCAAAATGCCTTTCTTCTGAAGGAAATGAACGGGGAAGATTGTCTAGGAGTGCAGATCAATGGTCGGCTGCTCTGCTTGCACTGTCATTGTAAATACCATTTTTATTTCAGCTTAGTTTCAGTCTGTCAAGTTAGTTTTTGAGTTATTTCAATGTCAAGTTTGAGTCAATTTCTTGGTCATTTCAGTTTCATAAATAAGTCAGAGTCCTGTGTTGTTTGTCAAAATGATGACTCCATAGCCCAATGGATGAAGGCACTGTCTAGCTCTTCCAGAGATCTACTATTCTTGCCACCTCCATGGAGCTACCATCCCCCATTGGAGCCAATGTTAAGTCGGTCTGGTCAGCGCTCTGTCAGAGATAAAAACTCTTTATGCATTTCATGTTTAGGTGTCCCGCTCCATTCACTCAGCTGCATTCCGCTAGGGGCATGCCATGATCTGACGGAGAAAGTCATGCTAATCATTTCCCCTCATGTCTGGCTCCTGCTGGCTTATGTCTTTGTGTCAAATAATCAAAAGTCCATAACAGTCAAGGTCTAGTCCTTCAACGGACAAAGGTCATTTTTGGTCATTAGGTCTAGGGATTGATCAATTTGGTCTTTAATATGTCCAGTATAGCCATGCAGGCCAGAGGGATGTTCTTGCAAAGTAATGATCCGCAGAGTTTCATCATCATGCTGATAGAATTCGACTATTCTTCAAAACTCTGTTTTGAAGAAAAGTCAAATAGTGTCATTTGTGACAAAATTTTCAAAAAGAGTCGACAATTGATTTCTTCAGGTGCAGTCATGGTTTCCGTGGCCAAATGTCCTGTCATACAGTCCCTACAAAGAGTGCCGAAAATTCCATCATTTGATCCTAAATTTCAAAGGGAAAGTGAAAATCAGTGTGTTTTAAAGTCAGTGAAAAAAGTGCAAAACACAACATTAGAAAAATGGGTTTTCAAGGAAGCAAAAATTAAACCCATTTCTTCCAAGGCTATATATACATGTTTTCATCCAAATCAAGGGAATTGTGCTATTACAAGCCTTGGAGAGACGTTGCAAAGGTGTGAGTGTGAAATTGTGAGCGTTTGAGTGAGTTGAAGGTGGTTTTAGAAGGCGCGACGCATATACCCAGGAGCGCGACGCACACGGAGGGTGTGGCACACATGCAGCCTGCCCACAGTTTAATTTTTCTAAGGGCATGGCGCATACCCAGGGTGCGGCACACTGGGCTTTGCGTGTGGCGAACACAGAGAAGGACCAAAAACAGTGCCCAAACACTTCCAAAATTTGGTGAATGCTATCAAATCGAGAGGTAGGCCTTATGACATCACTTGTTCATCAAATTTTATCAATGATATGGTGTTTATAGAGATGTTTGAATGTCACCAAAAGCATAAATTCAACCATAAGAAATCACCAAGAAAATGATGGCTAGGGTTGTTAAATGTGTTGTTAGTGCCAAAGTTTCACTCCACTCACCTTTTTCCCCTCACCTATCATTTTTCCCATCCTCCCTTTATCATTTTTCCTAAAACCCCTGCCCTAAATTACTACCAAACCCTCTCCCCTATCCCTCCACTGTTCGGTCAACACAAAACCCCAAACCCTACCCCATCAACAAAATACCCAAACTCCTCCCAAGTCCCTAACAAATTTCTCCCTATAACCCCTATTCCCATTACATCATTCCCTTCCTAATAGTCCCTGTTTAATTGTCCCCTTGGTGGCAGATTATCTAAACAACCTTTGGCTTCACAATAATCAAAGGGGCAGCCTAAATATAGTTTATAAACGGTAGTCATGGCTTCTTAGGGTTCATTAGAGTATGAGGTGGAGACCCATAGTGATACAGCTTCAGGAGAACAGGCCCCTAGGAGACATCACTGGAGTGGAAAACATGTTAGAGATGAGCTAAACACCCTCACCAAGTTGCAGGCATGCCCTCTTGCTATGTGATGTTTCCAACACTTAGCATGTTTTGAATTTTGCCAGAGGGTGGAAAATGTCAGAGTTCATCATGAGTTGGCCCGTCTTTTTGCACTTCACCTACATGGAGGATAGTCTATCTTGGCGGGGGTCACTTTCACATTGACACCCGAAACCATATCAGTGGCAACAGGCATACCAAACATTGGAGAACAATGGCATAAGAAGAAGAAGGTGGAGAGGCATCATTATGAACCTTACATTAAGGCCAACTATTTGAGCCAGCTCATGAGAGTTTTTCCATTCAGATTTTTGAGAGATGAGTATGCTCCGCTCATGAAATTGATCATGAAATACTTCAGTTGTGAGGGAAGGTTTTCTCGCCTTTATGCCTATCACATCAGGTTGCTCATGCACTTTACCAGGGTGTGGATGATGAACCTCCCATTTTTCATCTGCGAGAACATAGAGAGGATGAATAATTTCATGCAGCACAAGACCCCTTGATAGCAGCTTAACAGTGTTTATCACTTTGCTCTTATCCGGATTTTGGTGGACCATCAGTTGGGATTGCAGGGTATTGCTTGGGAGGAATTCATCTCCCGTGACTTCTTCAGCGCTCCACTGGTGGTATCAGAGGCAGAGCATGAGATAGGTGGCCCATCTCATCAGTATGAGCGACATGAGACTGCTACTATGCTAGTATACATCACCTATCAGAGAGGCAGTAGACCCTTATTTACAGCAGCAAAGCGAGTGTTATCTCCACCCGGGGTGGAAGGGGCCTCGCTTCCGACATCAGCATCACATGAGCAGGGCAGAGGTAAGGAGCTAGTGCAGGAAGGAAGGGCCATCAAGTGAAAAAGAGACTGAATTCGTTCTCCTCCATGATGATGAGATAGATGCAGAACCAACAAATGCAGAGCTTAAAGAGATCATCTAGGAGCAACAATCAGTGATTGAGTCCTTATCCCTTGACTTCGAGAGGGCCAAGTGGAACATGAAGTACCTTGAGCAGAGAAACAAGTAGCTTGAGTATCAGCAGATGATTATGGAGCTGCAAAACATTCGTGATCATCGCCAAGATGCTCAAAGAAGAAGGGTTGAGCTCACATCTTTGGAGCAAGAAATCAATGAGGATCGGGAGGCCAACCTTGAGAGGGTCAACGTGCATTTGGAGAGGCTGCTGGACAAGGCCAACTAGGACCTTGCTCTACTGAGACACATGGCTTTCTGTTACAGGGTGCGAAACATGAGTTCACAGGCCCGAATAAGGAGTTTGAAAGCGAAATTGAGGAAAGCAACAAGAAAGGAAAAAAGGGAAAAAGAGCAAGATCGGCTTTGAATCTTGGTTGAGGCTTCCTTGGCCCATCATAACACCCCATAGAGAACCTCCAGCCCAAATTTCAAGAAATTTGGGTAATTTTTGGTCACTTCACAAATTTTTGGGCAAAAAACAGGGTTTTTCTCCCTGTGGCGCGACGCTAAAATTCTAGAGCTCCAAATGAGGAATGGTTTACATTTTTGGATTTATCATGGAAAATAACGACTACTGGTGTCCAGACAAGAAATTTTGGCAAGGTATGAGTCTCCAAAAGGTCAGAAAACACCCAAAAATGGCCTCTCTGCCACTTTTTTGACACATAGGAAGCAGTCTTGGTAGAATGAAGATTTGGAGGGGCAAATGAGCACCAAATTCAAAAATTCTAGTGGAGTTAGAAAGTAGACAGGACAGGCTTTCTAGCAAGTGCACTTGGGCACATTTTGAACACCTACAAGTGCCCCAAAGTAGCGCGGCGCACAGAGGAAAAATTGCCCAATTTGCTTCCGTTTCGCGACTTCTCCACATGGGCCCGCTCATCTACACTTTAGTTTTTTGGCACAAAATGTAGCATTTAAAGTGTTTTTTCTCCATATTGGCTTCTATCCAAGTGGTGAAGGAAGGAAAACGGTCACCCAAGCCAAATGTCATGTTTGTAGCGTTGCACCTGTAGCTGATGGTTGGCTCTCCATCTCCATTTTTCAATGATTCGAGTAACTCCCCAACCCTTGGGCATTCTATCTCTTCCTTACACATTCCATATATTGTATGCAAGTTATTTGCAAAGGGTTGGTTGGCTTGTAACTTCTGGGAGACTGTGGGAAAGAAAATTTGTTTCTTCACTGTGTATTTTTGACAGAGAATTAATGAAAGGTAGCGGCTCTGTTTCATGAGATTCTTGTGGTTATGAGTGTAGCAAATGTGTTTCTTATGTTTTCATATGTATTTCATTATGTTTCATAATTCAATTCATGTTCATTTCTAGTGAAATTTTCTGAGTGAGATTAGGTAGAATTCAATTTTATTGCTCTGCCTGTGGGAAAATTTCATGTTCAGTGTTATTCTTCTGTTGAAAAGGATTCATGTCACTATGCCCTTTTCACTTTCTTCAGCAATCTATTCATGCCGCAGTACCTCAAAATAAATTTTTACATTTTCCGCCTACCTTGCCTCACGAAATAATCTGTGGCTTTGTATTAAATTCTCTGTTCTTTGCTAACCGTTGGTCCCATACCATCCCAGAAGCTCGGTCATTCATGAATTTTTTTTTTCGAATCCCTATTCACTTACAGCCTAAGGTAAATATTTCATTGTAAGTCATCTCAGACCGTTTTCGATTATCTATCCATTGAGCATGACTCGGAGAGAGTCCTCTCTTGCTCTGGTAGGGCTAGCTACCAGACTGAGCGTGGTTTGTGGTTACCCTAATTTTTTCCTTCCTTCAACCTAAGGCAGATTTAGGTGCTAACAGGAGAGATCATGAAGGCATTCTTCCTGATTTCTTATTAAAAGAATAATTTGACAAAGTTTTGCAAGATTTTCATGTAGGTGACTGTGGAAGACATTTTTACTAGAAGACCACTGCAGATAAAATCCTTAGAGCTGGTTTCTATTGGCCTACCTAGTTTGTTGATGTCAAAAAATATGTGACCTCCTGTCACAAATGTGAAATTTTTGAGGGAAAGAAAAAGATCTTACCTTTACCCCTCAAGCCAAACTCTGTATAAATACCTTTTCAATAATTAGGTTTAAACTTCATTGGTGAAATTCACCCACCCTCATCTACCCAGCACAAATGGATCCTCATAGCCACAGTCTACTTCACAAAATGGATAGAGGCCATACCTTCAAGGTAAGCCACATAAACTGTTATCATAACCTTCCTTGAAACCAATATTCTATCAAGATTTGGATGTCCAACTAAGCTCATTATTGATAATGTAGCAATCTTTGAATCCAAAAGAATGATAGATTTTTTCAATAAGTATCATATCACCTTGGGCCATTCTACAACCTATTACCCTCAAGGTAATAGACTGGAAGAATCCTCAAACAAAAGCTTGGTAAACATCATCAAGAAGTTACTAGAAGACAATCAGAAAACTTGGAATAAAAATCTAGTCAATGCCTTATGGGCAGACAATTTGACTACTAAGAAATCAATTGGTACTTCTCCCTATCAACTAGTTTATGGGATGGAAGTTGTATTTCCATCCTCTTTGGGAGTACCAGTAATGAAGATACTTCAAAAATTGTAGGTTGAACCAAATAGTGTCCAAAGAAGAATCAACCAAACTATTAATCTACAACAAACTAGAGAAGAGGTCTGTATCAGGTCTCAAGTTGTGCAAGAAAGGGTTTAAAAGATTTTTGATAGGAGAACCAAGGTTGAAGATTTATACCTTGGTGACAAGGTGCTCAAGTGGGATTCAAGGAGGGAAGACAAAGGTAAACATGGGAAATTTGATTTCCTATGGAAAGGTCCCTATGTCATTTATGCTTACAGAGGAAATAATGCTTTCTTCCTGAGAGAAATTAATGGTACAGATGCAGAAGGTGGGCCAGTGAATGGTCGAATGCTAAAACATTACTTTGAACCAAGTTACTAATTTTCATTTCCCATGTTGTACATACTTCATTTACAAAGCCTAGATTGGATTGGGTGGTGATCTTTGAAGTTGAAGCCCGAAGAGAAGGCCCTAAGCTTTAAAAGATTTACTGTCATAAGTATCAATAATGCAGATGCATAGAAGAACACTTTGCAAGGTAACATCAGCAACAATTCAAAGGCTACTGATCTTCATTAGTTCTTGACATCTTTTCAAAAGATGCCATCCCCAAGTGGAGCCACTGTTAGGTTCCTATACCAATAGGAGTCATAATTTTGAATGACTAAGGTTAAGCATTGTAATATTGTATATACCTTTGCTTTTTGAAATGTTTTCCATATTAAAAAATTAAAAAATGTAAAGAGGGTATGTCCTAAAAGAAATATCAAGGGACAAAAAGAAAAAGAGAAGGTCAAAAAATAAAAATATATGAACCCCAAGAAAACAAAAAGAGACCATGAAAGTGAGAAAGGATAAATGCCACTACTATTTACTTTTATGAATAATAATGAATGTGTGTAGCTTGTTATTCATGCCACAGTCCATGGTAATCAAACTGTTTAATATTGATGATATCATTCTTTGAATTTTATGTTTATATTTAGAGAATAAAATCTGACCAAACAATTTAATCTTGGCAGATCATTAGATAGGTAGGGAAAATAAAAGGAGCTCATCAGTTTAATCTGAGCCCTTGGATGATGTAAGGTTAGAAATAGATAGTTTGTTTTATTAAAGAAAAGATAGAATAAGGGTTTGATAGTCTAAATGCACCCAAAGAAATGAAGAAAACATATTAGGGTAAGAAATGGGTAAGTAGAAGAAAGGTTGTTGAATTACAAAGTTGATTGGATCAAAACACATGCATCAGGATTAGACACATATTTCAATATGTATGATCAATTGTGAAATAAAAAACAAAGGTTTGCAAGTTAATGTGATTAACTCCCCGTCATTCATTTTTCCCCTTACTTACTAATTTCCTACCCACAAGTATGCTCTAGCACTTTAAATCCTTCAAGTCAAAGAGGCTCAGAGTATTTCTCTGACTTTTGGTGGGACCAAACCCTCAGCTTAATGACTTAAGGACATCAAGTGATAGAATCCCCTTCATGAAATTCATCTTCTCCTCATTACTCTAATAAAACCCCTTTTCCTAAGGTTAAAACTCTTTTGCATAGGAAAAGTAAAAACAACTCCATGTTAAAGCCCTTTTCATTCAAAAAAACCCACAAAAAATCCTTATCCTAAGTATTGAGTATATGTAAATAAAGGGCACAAATATTACATTTACATTTATACTTAAAGATATACCCACTCGACTCATCACATTTCATATTAATTTTTAATTTAATTATATAAATCCCTAATATACCTATCCTCGCATATTAAATAAATCCCTTAAATAAATATCCCAACCCTTAGTTCTGATAAAAACTATACATTTTACCCCTTATCTTGACAAAATAAATAAAACCTGTCATTAAACACCGCCCAATTAACTAAGCTCGTGATTAAGTCTTAAATTAATCACAAATCGTCGGGGATTAAAGCCTTGGGCCCCCTGAAACCCATGCTCTCATCACCCGTGCACCTCCCTTGCCGGACTGTCATCTGATAATCTTCCCCTTCATCCAATGGTCCACGGCCATATCGACTACACCCGATGGCCGACCATTACCCACCCGATAAAGTGATTTTATCCAGCCCCCTGACTGCTACATGTTGCTCTGGAGTAGATTGGATGACGCCTCCAAAATACCACCCAACCTCCATAAGCGGTGTGATTGTCTGGGAAACCGCCTCCCCACTCAACCCGCCAAACTGCCTACTGTTCGTTCATAAAATTTGCAGCCAAAAAGTAACCATTGCTCCATAAAAAGGCCGAGAAGCCCTTTTTCACCTTTTTTCACTCGCTTTCTCTGTGAACCTCTGTGAACTAGTGTGATCATTGCAAATTCCAAATTCACCATTTGAACTCCAAATTCACTCCTAAAGAAAGTTGCAGAGACCATAGTCAACCTCTCAGTCCATACCAGATCCATTCGAATCTCTGCAGCTGTCATGAACTCCAAATTTGCAAATAATTCACCCAAATCCAAGTATTTCACCGTGAATTACCACTCATCCTTTCAAATTTGGAAACATTCAGCATGTGAAGTATTTTAATTAAGTAAAATTAATTGAAAAATACTTTAAATTTGAAAACTCATGGCCAAACCCTCTGAAAAATCCCAATAACTAAATTATGGCTACCCCTGTTGCCATGGATGTTAGACCTATCACAACTCCACATTTGGACCTGGAACACCTTCCCCTAGCTGACAGGAATTTCCAAATTAAGGATACATCTACCTAGACCCTCAGGCTTGAAATCCATTGTTTAAGTAGGGACAGATCCCTCAATCATGCTGATGATATTGGCCTTTGGGAGTCAAATTAGCCCAAATACCAGTTCCTATAGGTACATGTTTTCCCTGAAATTGTCCACTAGTGCCATGCCTGTTACATTCCCAACCTGAGAGCTATTATGTCCCCTGACCAAAAGATTCTGTTCACCGTTACAGCTGATTCCGTTAATGAAATATTGTAAATCCAACCAGGTCAAAACCTAACCTCACTCTCCATTGGGGATTTCTATACTAGTGCTCCAAGTTTAGCCTGTCCAAGTTAGCCCAAATATTCCAGACATTCATTGTAGAAGAGAAATGTATTCCCAAAGATCCCCCTCCATATGTTTTTGCCATGTTCTCCGAAAGGGGAAATCAAATCATCACCATGATACGATGTGTTCTTGGCTACACCACTGATGAATTTGTTGATGAACTTGTCCTGGCCTTCATGTCAATTTATACCCCAGGACAACCTCCAACTGTTTTGTACAATTATGTTGTGTTCATAGCTGAGAGAATGCATGAACAGTTCACTAGGATGCACAATGAGAGAGTGTTCAAATACTCATCTGTCCTATACCATATGTTCCTATACTATCAACCAAACAGATTTCCTTTTTCCCTTTAGAAGCTGGATACCAAAGGCCAGCCCAAGTCTGTCATTTTTGGACCCCACTTTTCCATAATTTTCAGTCACCATATACCAATTCGGATTTCATAGATATTTTTGTTCATCCAGTCATGACTATGCTGACAGGAAGCCCTCCACCTAGGATATGTCTAGAGATCAAAAGGGTCCTTCAGTTGTCTAAACAAAGAAAAGTGGGAGATTGGTACCTTTACCCAAACCACATAGAGATAAGAATTTATGGTTGCCAACTTACACCATATAAACTACCCAAATACCTCCCCATGAGGTTATTTTCTCTAGAGTACCATAGACAAATAATGAACTCTGATCAGATAAATTTTGTTTTGGCCAAGAAAAGACCACAATTCAAAGTAAAAAACCAGTTAGGCCCCTTCATCTGCAATTCTAGAGAGGCAAGGGAGGAGGCAGACCAAATTTTGCAGCAAATGAAGTTCCAAAAGCGTTTCATGTGGAGGTATGACCCTCAAGAATTTGTGACCAGATTGAGAAAGAAGGTCAAGTTGGGATCTTATATTCACGACCCCATACCAGAGATAGAAAGATATGCCAATCAATCTGAGTTGGTGGAAAATACTCTTGTAGACAGAACCAGTACAAAGGTAGATGTAGAGAATACCTTATGTGACTTAGAAAGACAACTTAATGAGAGCTCATTTATGCAGGTACCTGAACAGCAAGAAGCAGCCATGAGCACCCCTCCTATCATGTCGACTCATCAGAATGAGGAAAAGAACCCCAAAAGGGCCAAGGATGAACCCTCAAGTTCAGAAATGGGCACATCAAATATACAATATGAGCCGAGTCAGAGCAAAATACCTAGGCTAAATCTTGTTTCAAAGCAGAAAGACACATAAGGTTCAGTAGAAATAACTAATACTGACCTGGACAAAAGTAAAGGCACAACTCCATCTGAGGAAACATAGGGCCATCCACATCACAGACCCAGATTTTGGAAAGGCAGCTAAGTGTATAAGTATCCTCATTCAGTAGGCACGCTGATAAGGATAAGGATATAAAAGATAGATATAAAGAGATCAAGATGAGAAATGAGAAACTAAAGGCACAAACTCATGCTCAGTATCTCAAACTCACACCTACTAATTAGACCACGTTGATGCCTGCTTTCAACATCAAAGAATGAAAACTACATATGTCCTTCATAAAACCAACTGCACAACAGCCAAGGACATCAATAGATTATAAGAAAATTGATTTTGAAGTGATGGCAAGGGATATCCATCCCATATACCAAATTGAGTTTCATAAATAGGCTGGAGAAATGATTTACTCGACCCTTATAGGTAAAGCCATAGCTGCCCATCAACTGCAGAATTCATTAACCAAAATCTCAGCTCAATATCAGTTAGAGAAGGCCTCCTAATAGGCCAAGGATACTAGAATCAAATATTTGGAAGAGTT
Organism: Pinus tabuliformis; assembly: GCA_031772625.1. Taxonomy (NCBI): domain Eukaryota; kingdom Viridiplantae; phylum Streptophyta; class Pinopsida; order Pinales; family Pinaceae; genus Pinus; species Pinus tabuliformis. Next base: position 2,058,056,788 of record CM062818.1, read on the forward strand.
AGTGATTGAATTGGGACATGATCCCAAAGACATTAAAGCCATTGAGCAGCTTATTAACAAAAAGAATGATCAAATTACAACGCTGAAAAAAAAAATTGAAGATACCTCAGCTGCAACATCCCCAAACACTGGAAGTTTTGGAGAACCAGACTAGACATGAAGAATTAATGGACATAGTCTTCAATTTGAAAGCTCAATTAAGGGAGACAGAGAAGGAATTAGACACTTTAATTCAATTGAAGCAAAGTGATATTGCCACTACTTCTGCAAATGTCATCCCAACAATCTCAACAGTAGTCCCTTCCATGTTGGCATGCTCATTGGCTCCCACAGCTCCTATGCCTATAGCACAACCAGTTTCAATGGAGTCTACATCAGCAATAGGTGCATTAAGTGAAGAAGCAGTAAAGTTGGTCAGAGCCATGGACGAAATTTCCATACAGGCTATAGAGATGAATAAGCTGAAGGAAAAGATGACAAGCTTGGAAGCAAATTGCAAGCTTGCCAAGATCATGCTCAAGAAAGAAGTGCAGAAAGCTTCTAGAATGAATGAAATATTAAAGGCCATGGAGAAAGATCTAACACTAAAGGAAATATCATTGACTTTTCCAATGAAATTTGGCCATCCATTCAAGTGATTTTTGAATAGATAGATATGATAAAGATAGTTACAGAAGCTATCCAGAAAGTCAAGGAAGAATTAGGAGATGATGAAAGGATATTTTTGGGTAAGGCAAAATCCCTTTCATATTAATTTTTTCGATCCTGAGGCCCGTGGGTTATGGCCCAAAAACCTATCACAAGTGTTATTGAGGCCTTAAGCCTTTAAACCCAGGACCATACACTATTGGAATACACAGGATTACATGGGAAAACCCCGCTCCGAACACATAAGCCAAACTTCAAATATTATAAACCTGCATTCATAAATCATTAGGTTCATCTCTTTGGTCCATCGCCTTTCCGCTACACTTTCCATTCTATGATCTCCGATCAAATCAACTTGCACGACAATCCTCCATCGTGGATCTAACACACTTGATCTGATGACTGTCAGAGATTTCGGGTGGACAAGTAGCACAGGGATTACCCACCTAAAAAGCGATTTCCTCTCTTCTCCCAAGTGCTACATGTCACTCGGTTAGTGGAATCGGGTACCTAACCCGAATTACCACTTACCACTTCTACCTTGCTCTAAATACCACTTTGTCTCGATAAACCACCTCTTCACTGATTATCTTCCACACTCTTCCACCATGTGATGGCCATTAGATCTGTCGATCTGTCGATTGGATGAATCTCACTCACTTCGGATTTAGCTCAATTTTTATCAGGTTTCCCTCTATTCCACTTGGACTTAGCATTTCAACACAGTTTCTCTACCATTTCTCTATTTCAAACTGTCATCAATCTATACAACAGTTAAGTTGATATCTTTGGATCGCCATTGATCCTACAGTGATCGATGGTCAACCAAACCTACAACACTAGAACATTCAGATGGTTTATAAAATACACACAAAATCAGCACAAGGCACACTTTTTTGTATTATATAGAACAATTACATGCTAAGGCATTTCAGCCTTAGAACAAGCTCCCAATCGATTACATTTTTCTCACTCAGGCTTACAACTCTCTATCTATTATTGTCTCTCCCTCTGTCTACTGAACATGCAGGTTCATCATAATTTATAAGCAAACATTGGATTGTATCACTAGAAGGATCCAATCAAATCCTCTCCACGATTTCCTTAACAACCCCTAAATCTCTCTATTTGTATACATATGGCAGATTGCATTAAATAAGTTTTCTAGAGACTTTATCCGTTCCATCATTTAGCTTGGTTTTAACAAAATTTGTCACATGTTTTGCTCATTTGTCCACATCTCCTCCTTGCTCTGCTTTGGATTCCTTCTTTAATGAAGAGTGCTTGTATGCTCCTGCAGCAGACTCCCAAGGCACAAATTTTTATGACCTCTTGGTCATATGCTTCTCCTTATCCTTAGCAATTCCACCCACTTCTCAGTGGAACTGCCTTCATGATCTTTTGTGAGCTGCAACCAACCTCTGTAGTAACAATCTTCTCTACTACACGATACCTCATGAAGGTTTCTCCTCTAAGCTTTAGTCTTTTGGCATCCTTCTGGTTCTCTCCTCTGGAACCAATTGAGCACTCCTCGCTCTAGGTTGCTGCAAGTATTCTCACCTTCCGCTGCCTCTATCTGTAGGATAGTAAGACCATAAATTCACCATGCTTTAACACAACTATACCTCCTTCTCTTTCTTCTTGCACTCCTTTATTCTACACAAAATCTCTTTTAGGCAAGAAAATATTTCCCTACTCTGATACCAAATGATGAAAGGATATTTTGGGGTAAGGCAAAATTCCTTTCATATTAATTTTTTTGATCCCAAGGCCTGTGGGTTATGGCCCACAAAACTATTGGAAGCATTATTGAGACCTTAAGCCTTTAAACTCGGGACCATACACTATCAATATATACAGGATTACACGGGAAAACCCCACTCTGAACACATAAACCAAACTTCAAATATTATAAACCTACATTCATAGTCGAGTTTGTCTCTCAGTCCATCGCCTTTCTGCTGCGCTTTCCATTCTCTGATCTCTGATCAAATCAACTTGCACAACAATCCTCCATCGTGGATCTAACACACTTGATCTGACAACTGGCAGAGATTCGGGTGAACAAGTAACACGGGGATTACCCGTCTGAAAAGCAGTTTCCTCTCTCCTCCCAAGTGATACGTGTCGCTTGGTTAGTGGAATCGTGTGCCCAACCCAAATTATCACATACTACTTCTACCTCGCCCGAAATACCGCTTTGTCTTGAGAAACCACCTCTTCGCTGATTATCTTCTGCGCTCTTCCACCATGCGATGACCCTATCAATCGGACGACTCTCGCTCACTTTGGGTTTAGCTCAAGTTTTATCGGGTTTCCATCTATTTTGCTTGGACTTAGTGCTTTAACACAATTTCTCCGCCATTTCTCTGTTTCAAACTATCATCAATCTATACAACAGTTAACTCGATATCTTTTGATCCCCTTCGATCCTATTGTGATCGATGGTCTACCAAACCTACAACACTGTCACGTTCAGACAGTTTATAAAATACATACAAGCACAAAAAATCAACACAAGGCACACTTTTTTGTATTATACAGAACAATTACATGCTAAGGCATTTCAGCCTTATAAAAGTCTCCCAATCAATTACATTTTGCTCACTTGGGCTTACAACTCTCTATCTATTACTATCTCTTCCTCTGTCTACTGAACATGCAAGTTCATCATAATTTATAAGAAAAAATTGGATCAGATCACTGGAAGGATCCGATCAAATCCTCTCCAAGATTTCCTCAACAACCCCTAAATCTCTCTATTCGTATACACATGGCATATTACATTAAATAATATTCTAGAGACTTTATCTGTTCCATCATTTAGCTCGGTTTTAACAAAATTTGTCCCATGTTTTGCTCATTTTTCCACGTATCCTCCTTGCTCCGCTTTGGATTCCTTCTTTAATGAAGAGTGCTTGGATGCTCCTGCATCAGGAGACATGCTTGAAGATGCTTCCAAACTTATCCACTTCCTCAACAGTAAAAACAAGTATGAACTTCAGGAATTGGATATAGAGGATAGGACAGAAACAATTTTGGAGGTAAGAAAGGTCCCTTCTAAGAGAAACTTAATGTTAAACTTGGAGGACAAGTGTCAACATATGCAGGTAGTAGTTGATATATTTATGGCCAAGTTTCAAATTTTGAGAGAGAAAGGGTTACCTAGTCCCTTGGTCATAAATGACAAGCTCATGACATAACAAGATTATGTAAACAAAGTCAGAGAACTCGCTGAAGAATAGGCCAGTACATCATCAATAAAGGCATTGCCAACAGGCAAAGTTCTTTACTAGACATTTGAAAACATGTTTTTCCTCCAACATGAGGTGAACACCTATTCATCACTATTCATCACTAGGCCTAATTTTGCTAAGTACACCGAGGCAGATGAGATATATAGGAGGATGTTGAAAATCAAGTTACTTGATGTTGAATTATGGAAAAAATTGACTGATTTACTATAGTAAAATGTAGTAAAAATGTTAATGTACAGTCAGCAGGGTAAAAGGTAAAGGCAGGTTAGCATGATTAAAGAGTATCAGTGTCAAAGTGTATCAGATGAAAGCCAAAAGTGAATGTAGATTCCAGTGTAAAAAACCAAACAACAAGGTAGCATAAAAGACTAGAAACCCAACTATAAAGGCCAACAACACGAAAATTCTAGGGACAACATGAAGCAGTTCAATAGTTGTCTCTACCTTCTAGAAAAAAGATATTTTTATTTCCTAGGTTAAATCTCAAGTTAGTTTGGGATATTTCGTATTAAACTTTTGTATAAATACTTCACAAATCGAAGTATGTAGTGTGGATTCTTAGACATTTCTATAGACTTCTTGATCAAAAGGTTGTAAAGCTATTGTATCACTGACTGGGTGTTGAGTCCCAAACCTGCACTTCCCTATATACCCTTTCAGCCTTCTTTTTCCATTTACTTCGTCCACCAAGCTGTCAAATCATTGCATAATAGTTTAAAAAGAACTTATGGAATGGTTTCCTAACTATGCTTATGACTGTTGTTTGATTTAGATTTTTGTTCAAGTAGCTGCAGAAACTTGTCCCTTTCCGCAGCCAGCCCAAGTTTCCGCAACCATTTTGTTAAAGGCTATGCTACAGGTGTCCGATGGAGAAACCAGCCACATGGGTAAGCTGCACGTGACGTGTACATGGGGTGTGTCCCCTCAGATCAGCCAAATCATTCATAAACAGTTGCGGTCAACGATGGACAAAGGAAGGGCCAAATGAAGAATTTCACGGTGGCACGGCTCTGTTTTGCCCACGTGAAGGTTTGCGGGGCATGATCCTTAGTTTTCAGAGGTATTGGCACACCTGGAGAGCAGCCCGTGAACTAAACCAAGCAGCCACCACTCCATGAATTCATGACCACCACGCTAGATCTCGGCTCAAGGGATTTACGTGTCTTTTAGCAGCATAAATCTAGGAATTAGTTGCAACATCTTTTTCTTATAAATAACGCATTGATATACGTTGAAGGATTAGCTTTCATATTGTAATTTCGACTATTGTCACCCCTGTATTGCATTTCACTTTAAATACATGAGAAGACAATTTTTCTGAATCGGATTTGTGACTAAGTGATTGACTGGCCGAGGTTGCAGAGGGCCCCTGTACACCAGAGCCTTGTATAGTTTCTACTTGCTTTCATTTACTGTTTTCTTTCAATCATTGCTTGTATATATAGTGTGTTGTTCTAATGATCATTGCTGTCTATATTTCCTTTATGTTTCTTTTCTAACTATTAGCTGATCAATGCTTCTTTTACAGGTTTTGTTGTAGGTAGCCCAGGCAGATTTACATATTTTTTTATAACTACTGACATATGAGATCATCTTGTCCTTCCTGCTAATTTTCATTTTCTGAAGTTCAATTCCAGCACTGTCATTTTTCAAATTGTGTTTTGCTTATTTATTTTTCTGCTACTTAGACATCATACTACTCATTTTTTTATGGTTTCTTTCTATAGTCAAGTGACTCTATTAGTAAGGAATCAGAATATTACTTATTGTAGTGTGATTTAGTTTGCTTTCTTGCAATTTAGATATCATATTGCTTAACTTGTTCATGATTGCTTCCCATAAGGCAGATTGAGTTGAAGGGTAAAGGATCAGAAGAGTTGAAGTAGTGTGATTAGTTTCCTTTATGCAATTTAATTTCCTGCAATTTAGATATCATATTGCTGAACTTGTTCATGATTGCTTCCCATAAGGCAGATTTAGTTGAAGGGTAAAGGATCAGAAGAGTTGAAGTAGTGTGATTAGTTTCCTTTATGCAATTTAATTTCCTGCAATTTAGATATCATATTGCTTAACTTGTTCATGATTGCTTCCCATAAGGCAGATTGAGTTGAAGGGTAAAGGATCAGAAGGGTTTAAGTAGTGTGAATTAGCTGCTTTGCTTTCAGTCTTTGAGTTGCTTTAAGTTCAGTTTTTACTTTCTTTTTCATACAACAGCAAGGAAACTGGGCCATTGTCATTAGTTCACTGTTTGATACATTTACTTCCTCTTAAGAATTGATTTCATTACTGTTAGTTTAGAGATTTCTTTTTGAACACTTCTAAGTTTGGAAAATCACTGTAGAAATCACCATTACCATCCATACTTAACTTTCATTTTCACCATCACACACACTAGGGAATCCATAAAAGATAAATCCTAAAACAAACTTAAAAAAAAAAACTCAAAAACGACAAAAGGCTAAGAAAATGGTTATCTTGTACATATAGTACACTTCACTTCGTCAGTTTACGAATCCCGGATTGACATTTTGATCAGCAATTTAGAACACACTAAATTGACCAAACATTTTGGTGCTGTTGCCGGGGAAGTGAAACTAGGTAGACAATTTCTTAAAAAAAAATTGAAGGAAAATTGATAACCTCTCAAAGTATGCTCTCCTCTTGCACTTAGTGTGATCTAGAGGATCAGAAAAGAGAAATTTATTGGTTTAATAGTTTGTTGAGTATGCTCTCTTCTTGCACCTAGAGTGACCTGCAAGATCAGAAAGAGAATTATTAGCCTGACTTGAAGAAAAATAAAAATGATATGCATAGAGCAAGGGATTCTAGTGGAAGGTTTTTAGCTAGAGCCAAGAGTTCGATTTTCACAACTCCTTCTACCTCAAGGAATAGAAAAGAGACACCTCCATCATCTCCAACCTACACTCCTAGCCCTAGGATTCCTGGATTTCAAGAGGCAGTAGTTGAGTTAGGAGACTCTTCCTCACCATCCATCGAATCTAAATTAGGAAAAGATCCTTTATTTTCTTCTACAGGGAGACACATTGTAATTGAAGAAGTAGAATCATCTGAGGAAGAAGAGGGAGAAATTCCTCCTTATTCGCCATTAGTAGAGGAACCAGAGGACTCTGAAATCTCTGAGAAAACTACTATGGCAGAAGATGGAGTTAACGGATTTGGTAGAGGTAGAGGTAGAGGAGGGGGAGGAGGAAATAATGGAGGAGGTAGAGGTAACAATGGGGGAAATAGGGATGAAGATAACTCATTTGGATTTCCTATAGTCGATGAGGATTCTTGAGCAACAATGAAAAATATTTCACCATCTGTCCTCCCAAACTTTCATGGGTTAAGAAATGAAGATCCTGAAACATTTCTATTTGAGTTTGAGGTCGTGTGTCGAACCTATGAAATCTGGAAGACTCTCAAAAACTCAAACTATTTCCTTCAACATTAAAAGGAGCTGCTTTGAAATGGTTCATGGGATTACTCACTCAATCCATTAGGACTTGGAATGATATGAAACAAACATTTCTGGATAGATACATGGATTATTGTATGCCTACCAACCACAAGGATGAAGTATTTAAAATGGTACAAAGAGAAGATGAAAACTTGGAGGATTTACTTGAAAGATTCCAGTACAATCTGAAAAGAGCCAAAATGAGTAACTTAGATGAGGAAACCTTGAAAGCCCTTCTATTAAAAGCCATTAGAGATGAATGGATAGATATTTTGAACATGATGGGAAAAGGAGACATATCTCAACTTCCACTTCATGATATAGCAGAGCTGTGTGTCCATCTCTCAAGAGAAAAATCTAAAACTGGAAAAGGGCCTAGAGATCCTTCTCTCATCAGAGCAAACAAATCTGCAACTGGATCAGTAAGCAGGGTTGAGATTGGCAATATGCTTGATGAATTCAAAACTGATATCTTAGGGAGTCTTAGTGAGCAACTAGACACTCTTAAGATCCACAACAAGCAGAAAGCAGAAGCTGAAGCTTTAGCCATCTTTTGCCCAAAATGTAGAAAAAAACATGCTCTCAGGGAATATCCCTTGGATGAAAAAGTTGTAGAAACATGTGTGATTTGTTCAGAGAATCATGAGACCAAGGATTGTCCTTCAATTCCTGGGCTCAAAGCTGCCTTCCATGAAGATCCAAATACAATTGAGTCTCTCTGTTTTGTTGCAAGGAGACCTTGGCAGGGGCAACAAAACCAAGGGTTTAATAACTCTATGAACTTTCAAACCCCACCAAATTGGAATCTTGGCAACAACCTTGGTCCCAACCTCAAAATTATTTTCAATCATGGGTACAAGGCATGCAAAATCCTTATGGGAGATTTGCTCAATTTTATCAATATCCTCCATCTTTTCAAAACCAACAAGCTCCACAACTTCCAAATCAAAACCCACAACTATCATTGCCATTTCAACAACAACAACTGTCTCAACAGAACCCAAATTCTCAACTCTTGCTTCCATTCAAACAGAAGTCAAATCAACTTCCTTCTCAGCCATTGCCAAACCCCAATAATAAAAACCCTCAAAATGCTTACATGGTAGAAGGTCAACAATTTCCTATCTATATGATTGTTCCTCTCAATGATGTACAACTCAGATCTGGTAGAGTTTTAGATAAACCTTCTATAGATGCCCAAAATCAAAGCATTTCTGAGGAAGATTCTCTTGAAGCCAATAAGGGTTCTGAAGCATTTCTTCAAAACCCAAACACTCAGAAAGAAAAAGAAAAAAAGCTAACCCCCACAACTCCTATAGTTGAGCAACCTGCATCTTCATCCACACCTCCTTTTCCTGAAAGATTACAAATTGACAAAGGGGTGGAAAAACAAATCTTGTTGCCTGACTATGATTTTCTAGATGAATTGAAGAATGTTTGTATCAAGATTCCCTTGTTACAAGCCATTAGAGAGATTCCTATTCTAGCAAAAACAATAAAGGAGTTGAGTCTTAAAAGACCAGGAAGGAAACCTAGAGACACAAGAAGAATCCACCTGGTAGGGAAAATTGTAGACATCATGATGGGAAAAATTACTATGCAGAAATATGTAGATCCCGGTAGTCCAATTGTAAAAACACATATCATTGGGGTAGAAATTCCAAATAATTTGATTGATTTAGGGGCTGCTATCAACATTATGAGTAGACAGACTATGGAATAACTGAAACTTCCTAATCTTCTCTTTACACCTACTTTACTGCAACTTGTAGATCGATCAATTATTAAACCATATGGTGTATTTGAAGACATTTCAGTCTCCTTAGACTCTTGGGAATATCCAGTAGATTTTATGATTTTAACCCCCAAGAGTAATTTAGGAGGACACCCTCTCATCTTAGGAAGACCTTGGCTAGCCACAGCCGATGCTTTCATCAGTTGTAGGTCTAGGGATATGTATATTTTTTATGGTAATTTGACAAAGAAATTCAATCTGTATCCTCCAGCAAAAGCAATTACAGAAATAGGAGATAATGAGTGGATTGATGATGAAGATACTATACAACCTGTCTTTACCATTTCTGAAGTTAGTGAAGATAGTCAAATTTTGAACACATTAGAAAACTTTGAAACATCTTCAGAATATGACCACACACAATTTCAGTTAGATTCCGACATTGAGTATTTATCATCTAGACAAATGTCTCTTTTCTCTATGGAAGAGTTTGGTAGTTCCGCCATTGAGATCTTTCCAGGAAAACATTGAATATCAACAAAATTTTGGAAAGATCACAACAGGAAGAACTAACCAAAATCTTGCAAAAACATTCTACTGCATTTGCATGGGAATATACTGATATGAAAGGTATTGACCCTAAGACTTGCATTCATCACATCTACATTGAGGAAAATAGTAGACCAATCAGACAACCTCAGAGAAGGATGAATCCAAACCTTAGGGAGATAGTGAAAGAAGAGCTCCAAAAGTTACTTAATGTAAACTTCATTTATCCAATTTCAGATAGCCGATGGGTTTCTCCTTTGGTTATAGTACCTAAAAAGAATGGTAAATGGAGGGTATGCATTGATTATAGGGAATTGAACAAAGCAACTTTGAAGGATCACTTTCCTTTACCCTTTATCGATCAGGTATTAGATACTTTAGCAGGAAAAAATTATTTTTCATTTTTTGATGGTTTTAGTGGCTACAATAAGATTCAGGTAGCACCTGAAGATCAGGACAAGACCACATTTACCTGTCCATGGGGAATTTTTGCTTACCGAGTACTTCCTTTTGGATTCTGTAATGCACCCGCAACATTTCAAAGGGCAGTACTAGGAATCTTTTCTGATCTAATCCATGATTGTGTAGAGGTTTATATGGATGATTTTACAGTTTATGGTAATTCATTTGAAGAGGCATTAGAGAATTTGGAAAAATTCCTTATAAGATGTAAAGAAACAAACCTATCATTAAGTCATGAAAAATGCTTTATGATGTTTACTGAAGGGATTGTTTTAGGACATCATATTTTAGGGGATGGGATTAAAGTTGATAGATCAAAAGTTGAAGTCATCTCCAAGTTGCCTATTCCAAATTGTCAAAAAGATGTTAGAAGTTTTCTTGGATTTACTGGATACTATAGAAGATTTATTGAAAACTTCACCAAAACAGCATCTCCACTCTTCAAATTACTTACAAAAGACTGTGAATTCAAATGGGATCCTGATTTTCAATCTGCATTTGAAACTTTGAAAATAAGAATATCTGAAGCACCCATTTTGAGAGGGCCAAATTGGAAACTTCCTTTCCATATTTCCACAGATGCTTCAGATACAGCTCTAGGAGCTGTGTTGGGACAAAAGGATTTAGTTCCTTATGCCATTTACTACACTAGTAAAAATTTGACTCCCACTGAGTTAAACTATACTGTGACTGAGAAAGAGTTCTTAGTTGTTGTTCATGCAATCAATAAGTTTAGACACTATATAACTGGCTATGAAACTTTTGTCCATACTGATCATTCTGCAATTAGATATCTCATGAATAAACCTGTTACTAATGGCAGAGTTACAAGATGGCTCTTACTTTTACAAGAATTCAATATTACTGTGTTGGATAGACCAGGGAAACAAAATACAGTAGTTGATTTCTTGTCTAGAATCCAAAATACTAATGAAGATTATCCTGTAGAGGATAAGTTCCCAGATGAGTATTTATTTGCAATAACTACTAAGACTCCTTGGTATGCAGATATTGCTAACTATTTGGCTACAGGAAAGCTACCTCCACATCTATTTCCTAGTGAAAAAATAAAAATTATTTAGGAGAGTTCAAGTTATTCATGGATTTCTAATGAATTGTTTAAAACAGGGCTAGATTGTGTGATCAGAAGATGTGTTCGGGAAGATGAAATGCCTGACATCCTCAAGGCATGTCATGATGAACCATGCGGTGGACACTTTGCTGACAAAAGGACGGCCTATAAAATCCTTTCTTTAGGATATTATTGGCCTTCCCTTTTCAAAGATGCAAAACAATATGTCAGAAGGTGTGACAGCTGCCAAAGAGTTGGGAGACCGACTCTTTCAAATGAAATGGCATTACAACCACAGGTACTCATCGAACCCTTTTAAAAATGGGCTTTAGATTTCATTGGACCTATTAATCCACCATCTAAACAGAAAAAGTATATATTGGTATGCACTGATTATGTCACTAAATGGGTAGAAGCTAAAGCATTGCCTTTTGCCACTGAAAATTCAGTTGTTCAATTTCTTTTTGAGGATATTTTTACTTGTTTTGGTGTCCCAAGAGAAATTGTGACAGATTAGGGAAGTCAATTTACATCTAACTTGATGGAGAAGCTGATGGAAGAATACAAAATCAAGCACAGAAAATCTACTCCTTACCATCCACAAGCAAATGGCCAGGTGGAGTCTACAAACAAAGTTCTTGAAAGCATCATCACCAAAACTATTCATCTACACAGAAAAGATTGGGCAGAAAGGCTTCCTGAAGCCTTATGGGCCTACAGAACTACATGGAAGAATACAACAGGACATTCTCCCTATGAAATTGTTTATGGGAAAGAAGTCCTGCTCCCCATTAAGTTTCAAGTCAAGACTTTCAAGATGGCAGTCCAGTTGGGGATGAATCTATCAGAAGCCCAAAAGCACATAATGGAGCAGCTGAATGAGCTAGATGAAATCAGACAAGAAGCAATTTTAAAGACTGATCTAGTTCAACATCAAAGAACTAAATGGCATGACAGATACATCAAAGAGAGAAAGTTTCAAGAGGGAGATTGGGCATTACTGTTTGATTCCAAGTTCAAAGACTTTAAAGGTAAATTTCAGACCCATTGGCTTGGGCCATATGAAATTGACAAAGTCTTTAATAATGGAGCAGTAAGAGTCAAGACCATTGATGAATTTCAGATTTCTTTTCTTGTGAATGGCCACCGATTGAAAATTTATCATAAGCCACTCTCAAAAGAAGAATTTGTCAAGATGTTCCAAGAGAATTCTGCAATAAGGCTGGTGGAGAAGAATCCTTCTTCCCCACCAGCCTAGCCTTTTATTCTTTCAGTTAAAAAAATAAATAAATAAATTGTATAAGCCTGAAAACCAATCATAGATTGGCAGTCTTATACAGAAAATATGGAGTGAAAATCAAGGACACTTGACACTCTATATTTTCTATAAAAAAAAATCTCCTCTCCTTCTCTTTCCATCTTCACTCCACCTCATTTGCCATTTCACTTCACCTCCATCTCATTCACATTTTCTCTTCACTTCACTCCGCTTCATTTTCATTCCATTCCACTCATTTCATTCTCATTTCATCAATAAAAGTTCCTTTCAGAACTATTTCCACTTAGTTAGTTCTTTTCTAACCACATTTGTTCAGCTAAGTGGGTGCTGTCCCAGTTTCCGCAGCTGGAATTAGTTTCCGCAGCCAGAAACAGTTTCCGCAGCCAGAAACGATTTCCGAAGCCACCATCACTCTGTTTTCAAATACACAGTCAAAATGTTAGTACAGAAATCATGAAAATGCAGGTGTAAGTGAGCAAATACCATGAAGACATGGAGCATCTCCAAGATATCAAGAAAGAACAGTTGGCTAAAAGCTATGGGGAAGAAATGACAAAGTTTCCAAAGGTACAAGCAATTTTTTTTTTATCAAATAGCAATTAAAGTCATGATTATGCATAGTTATCAAACCATGAAAAGTTCTACTATGTGCAATGATTCGATATGATAGCTCCATTACCACTCCTATCCCATGACATTACTCCATACACCAAGCATTCATTTCTTAACGGTCTCATGATGGGTTCTTCCGGTTTAAACTCAAGTTAACTACACTTCATTTGCCACCTGCGCACATGAGATGTGACCAATCTCCTTACGGCTCTTCTTCACCGTATTTTCCGCAGCTATCTATTAAAAACGTGTGATCTCCCGTACGCAGCCATTAATTCAAAAAGATCTAGCCTCCTCTACCGGTCACTTACCATTTCATTTAAGACCTTCCTTTCATATACATGCACTTCAGTTTGTAAACCCGTTCACCACTGTCTATCCTCTCTTCTGCCTGTAATCCGAAGCATTCCCGTCACATGCTATCGATTGCAACCATTACCTTTTACCATAAACCCTGCAATCGAACTACTGTCCTCTGTTAAAAGTTGTATCCTTAGCCGAAATCCGAAACAAGGAAAGAAATGGGAAAACTACTCAGGGCAAAGCCAGAAGGACCAAAATACTTAGAAGGTTACCCTTAGGCCGAGGATTTACTGAAGAAAGCTAAGTGGTTACGGTTCATTCAAAGGTTTAAAGGCTATAACAAAGAAGTAACCAAGGCTTTTGCATGGTCATTTGATGGTCATAAAGTGGAGATTGGAGATTTGAAGCTTACAGTGATCGAAACAACGGTAGCAGCTGCTACAGGCTTACCTCAGGAAGGTGAAATATGGTTCAAAAATAAAAGCGTGGATGAACAGGCATGGAGAATCATGCTAAGAAACCCAGGTATGGACACTACCATGTTTACTAAAGGAATCCCTGTTCATGCATTAAAGGAAGAATGGGCTAGCCTACTATTAGTTATCCAAAAATTTGTCACCTGTGAAGGACGCTTCGGTTCGATGTATATGTACCATGCTAGACTGCTGATGAATTTCTTAGAAAATCAGGCTCTTAATTTTCCTTATTTCTTGCTCTTGAGTTTGAAGAAAATGAGCATTACAGTCCAAAAACACATACGCAATATAGACCCCCATCTATACCATCATGGACTTATAAAAATTCTTATTGAAGACCGCTTAAGGAAAAACAAAGATACATGGGAGCAATTTTTGATAAGAAACTACTTCCAAGAGCCATCTGATGCCTCTGAAAGTAGCACACCGAGGACACCAAGGAAAAGTAGGAGGAGAGAAAAGAACACCACAGTCTAAGACTCCCCTACTATAGAAACTCAAGAAACTGACCAAAAAGAAGAAGAAGATAAAGCTAAAGACAAGAAACAGAAGAAAGAAAAAGGCAAAAGAACCATCCAAGAAGTCTATCCATCCCCTGAGCAATCCATAGAGGAGGATTATCAACCACTGTCAGAAAGATTAGTACATCTTCAGGCTACTGCTATAGCAAAGAAAAAGGCAAAAGGAAAACAGAGTATACAAGAAAAGAGAACTAGTCCACCATACTTAAGGAGAAGCACAAGGTTAAGAGGAAAAGGGAGCAAAATGCAAATAAAACGGCCCCACTTCATTGACTTAGGTGGAGAGACACCTGAGAAAACTCCAGCTGGCCGTAGTCCACCTCATCCTCAACCAATCATTGAAATCAGTCCTACACATGATGAAATCCCTTCTCGGCCAGAGTTGGAGAGCAGTCCTCCTCCTCCACCAAATTTTGAACTCAGTCCAAGAAAGACACCTGAAGTAGACTCCAATCAACATGAAGTATATGAATACTTGGAATCATTAGAAAAATCAGCTGTAGGTCCAAGCACCACTCTACCATTAGATGCACAAGTTCAGTCCTTGAAACAGGAGGTATTTGAATTAGAAGTCCTAAATAGGCATATCAAGCAGGAAAATGAAGCACTCAAAGAGCAGAGCAAGGTAGATAAGGTTATCCATGATAAACTATGCTCCATTTAGGACTATGGCAAAAGAAAAACAAGAAGCTGAAGAAAAAGTGCAAAAATTTGAGCAGAGCATTGATTAATCTCAAGTTCAGGTGCCTAATAAGGAAACCAAGAATGGTGGTAGCACCAAAGAAGAAGAAAAGAGGGCTAGACGTCCTAGCAGAAGCATCAAAACATATGGATTAGAAAGGGGTGACTAAGTTTTGGTTGCATGAGGACATGCAACACCTTCACAGTGGGGGTATGTTGAGTCCCAAACATGCACTTTCCTATATACCCTTTCAGCCTTCTTTTTCCATTTACTTCATCCACCAAGCTGTCAAATCGTTGCATAATAGTTTAAAAAGAACTTATGGAATGGTTTCCTAACTATGCTTATGACTGTTGTTTGATTTATATTTTTGTTCAAGTAGCTGCGGAAACTTGTCACTTTCCGCAGCCAGCCCAAGTTTTCGCAGCCATTTTGTTAAAGGCTATGCTACAGGTGTCCGATGGAGAAACTAGCCACATGGGTAAGCCGCACGTGACGTGTACATGGGGTGTGTCCCCTCAGATCAGCCAAATCATTCATAAACAGTCGCGGTCAACGATGGTCAAAGGAAGGGCCAAATGAAGAATTTCGCGGTGGCACGGCTCTGTTTTGCCCACGTGAAGGTTTGCGGGGCACGATCCTTAGTTTTCGGAGGTATTGGCACACCTGGAGAGCAGCCCGTGAACTAAACCAAGCAGCCACCACTCCATGAATTCATGACCACCACGCTAGATCTCGGCTCAAGGGATTTACGTGTCTTTTAGCAGCATAAATCTAGGAATTAGTTGCAGCATCTTTTTCTTATAAATAACGCGTTGATATACGCTGAAGGATTAGCTTTCATATTGTAATTTCGACTGTTGTCACCCACTGTACTGCATTTCACTTTAAATACATGAGAAGACAGTTTTTCTGAATCGGATTTGTGACTAAGTGATTGACTGGCCAAGGTTGCAGAGGGCCCCTGTACACCAGAGCCTTGTATAGTTTCTACTTGCTTTCATTTACTGTTTTCTTTCAATCATTGCTTGTATATATAGTGTGTTGTTCTAATGATCATTGCTGTCTATATTTCCTTTATGTTTCTTTTCTAACTATTAGCTGATCAATGCTTCTTTTACAGGTTTTGTTGTAGGTAGCCTGGGCAGATTTACATATTTTTTTATAACTACTGACATATGAGATCATCTTGTCCTTCCTGCTAATTTTAATTTTCTGAAGTTTAATTCCAGCACTGTCATTTTTCAAATTGTGTTTTGCTTATTTATTTTTCTGCTACTTAGACATCATACTACTCATTTGTTTATGGTTTCTTTCTATAGTCAAGTGACTCTATTAGTAAGGAATCAGAATATTACTTATTGTAGTGTGATTTAGTTTGCTTTCTTGCAATTTAGATATCATATTTCTTAACTTGTTCATGATTGCTTCCCATAAGGCAGATTGAGTTGAAGGGTAAAGGATCAGAAGAGTTGAAGTAGTGTGATTAGTTTCCTTTATGCAATTTAATTTCCTGCAATTTAGATATCATATTGCTTAACTTGTTCATGATTGCTTCCCATAAGGCAAATTGAGTTGAAGGGTAAAGGATCAGAAGAGTTGAAGTAGTGTGATTAGTTTCCTTTATGCAATTTAATTTCCTGCAATTTAGATATCATATTGCTTAACTTGTTCATTATTGCTTCCCATAAGGCAGATTGAGTTGAAGGGTAAAGGATCAGAAGGGTTTAAGTAGTGTGAATTAGTTGCTTTGCTTTCAGTCTTTGAGTTGCTTTAAGTTCAGTTTTTACTTTCCATTTCATACAGCAGCAAGGATACCGGGCCATTGTCATTAGTTCATTGTTTGATACATTTACTTCCTCTTAAGAATTGATTTCATTACTGTTAGTTTAGAGCTTTCTTTTTGAACACTTTTAAGTTTGGAAAATCATTGTAGAAATCACCATTACCATCCATACTTAACTTTAATTTTCGCCATCACACACACTAGGGAATCCATAAAAGATAAATCCTAAAACAAACTAAAAAAAAACTCAAAAATGACAAAAGGCTAAGAAAATGGTTATCTTGTACATATAGTACACTTCACTTCGTCAGTTTACGAATCCCGGATTGACATTTTAATCAGCAATTTCGAACACACTAAATTGACCAAACACTGGGCCAACAAGCTAGATTGATGAATAAAGACAAGATATTTCACAGGATTCATGTGTTAAGCGAAGTGCAGACAGGTAGTTTCTCATGTTGTTGTTATCTTTCTTAAAGTTTTTCCACAATCTTTAACGTATTTCTGAATCTAAATGCTATAACTGGAATAATATCTCATAATTTGTTTAATTACACTCCATTTTAATAGTTAGGCATTTAAATGTTTTCAACTGATATCTAAGTTAAACAATTCTTACTTTCTCCTTAGTTTAGGTTGTTTCTTGCTAATTCATATCAAAGGATTCTTAATTTCCCTTTGTTTCGATTACCCTCTATTCCTCCTTTATATCTTGGTCTTAGAATTCTTAATTGCTCTATTAGCATGATTAAAACCATTTCACCCTCTTGTTCCAAAGACCCGCACTTTACTCTGCTAGCTTGCCCTCTGAACATTCCCTTTAGTGAGTTGATCTAGTCCAGCTACCCTTCTGTTGACTCCATAGCCCAATGGTCTAAAGACATCATTTTATCCATCTGTTATAAGGATCCCACCATCCAATCTTCAATACAAATCAAAAACTCCCTTGAACATTCATAACTAGCATGAAATCCCAACAAACAAAGCTAAATCACATAGAGAGAGCCCTCTTTGAGTCTAGGTTGGCTAGAGCCTATGCTGAAAAGATGGTTTGTGGTTACCTCGGTCAATTTATTTCTTCTAATAACTTCTAGAGAAAATTTTGAGTGATAACACTATTGACTGCCAGAAATTTCAGAAGAGATGTTGGGGTGTTTGTATGAATCTCTGCAACAAATGGCAATTGTCAATTGCATGTTTCCCAACCACCTAGAATATAACGCACCATAGCATGGGTCCTATGCTTGGCCTTGTCGTAGCCTCCAGTCGTAAAGGCATTGGTCCCCCCACAACAACATAGTTTGCAAAGATTGGACATTGATCCTTGTCATGCCCCTAACCCTTGCATTTTAGGCACCAAACTTCTTTGTGCACCTCTAGACAAGTTGTTCTGTCCTTCCTCAGAGTTTGCATTTCGAGACAAAGGTTTTGGAACTACGCATGAATCTGCTGAACTCCTAGATTATCATCCTGCATTGGTGTCTTACGCAGCCTCATTGCGATTTCCAGAGCTTCTGTTTGGGTCCCAATATCCTGTTGTGATAGCACAATGCTTAGGTGGGGCAAGAGTGAGGCCACGAACCATTCACGGTGCTGCTCAACAGTTAGGTTCATGTTGGCTTCACGAATCGTACTCTTCAATATTTGGTCCAAATCCCAGGGCATCTCCCCAGGCTTCATCATGATCTCCTTGAATCCCATAATCGACTGTGCTTGAGACTTAGGTCTACTGAATTCTCTATTCAGCGTAGCTTGGATATCTGCTAACATGGACGTTGGTTTATCAATACTATACTTAATGTACCATGTTAGTGCACGGTCCTACAAAGCACTAACCAGCATGGATTTCTTCATCTGGTCGTCTGTGATACCCTGAGCTTCCCATACGGCCTTCGCAATGAGCCAAAAATGGTCAGGATTTTCATTTCCTACACCCTTGAATACAGGTAGCTTTACAGAGTTCACCATGTTGAACAATAGTGGAGGTAGGGTGGTGTGGGCGATGGGGTGAGAGGTGGGGGTCAGGATGGAGGCGTGTGGATGGATGGGATGAGGATGGAGGTGGTGTAGGTATTCATGAGAACCCTTGTCTTATCAACTAAATAATGCTCAGTGGAGAAGACTATGCTGCTCCTTCGTCGTCACTCAAAGGAGGCTCGATCATTGGGCTATACTTAGGACCTTTTCTTCCTCCATCCCTGAAATAATTTCTGCTTCACGTAGATCCAAACATCAAGGTAGCATCATGACCCCCTAGCTAATATACTGGCCGATAAATTTACCAGTGCGTAGGCGCCGACCTACAGAAGGCTACAACCTTCTCTCTTCCTTCAGGGACCACGTTTCATAAATTTTCGAACTGGATACTGATCTGGAATTTATCCAGGATAAGAATTAAAGGTATTACAGACTCATGTGCATGGATGTGCCTATGTTACTTATGCAATGGATCGATAATATTGCAAGAATACATATACACTGAGGCAATCAGAGAAAACATAACAGTCAAACATGTAAACAAAACAAGTTTAATAATGAGTTCACCCAATGCTCCTGGGCTACGTCTCTTGGTCCAGCCTTCAGTGGTGGCCTCTCTATTATGTTTTCAAGCAAATTTTTTACAATAGTGAGCTCGACTCAAGTCTCACTAAATAGATAGTAGTCAGTAGGAATGGAGTGCATAGACTCTCCTTACTAAAACTCGACCTCTGAGGGTCACAGTAGTATGACAGGCCTATGCCGAGGAGTTTTCTTGAACCTCTCAAGCCTTCAATGGAGTACATAGAATCTTTGACTCTCTCTGGCTCTATCTGGCTCAATGCCGCCTTCAAGTCAGCTCGGCTCTTACTCTCATATCTCTACTATTAGCTTTCTACGTCTCTGTTTTTTCTCGTTTCGTGTTTTTTCCTCCTCTTTCTTCTTCTGTCAGTTTATGGCTTTAAATCCAGTCTGTTCTTTGACTGCTCGTTTCCACTTCCCAACCTTCTAGTTTCCCTATCCTATGTCTGTTTGAATCCCTCTGCTTTGCGTCATCATCACTGGGTAACGTCTCGCAGGGAGGTGGCCACCTGTTTGCTAACGAACTAGATGTCAGATTCCCTGAATCATACTCGAATGGTCATTAAGTCTATTTACTTCAAGATCACCTGTGAACAAGAATCGTTTGCCAACTTATCGTCCACGTTGGAATTAAAATCCCCTGTCATCTTTCTTTTTAACCTGTCAAATCTGGTTAGTCATCGGGATGAATCTCCTCCATCGATCTGGGCCCCCCAGATCCTACGGTCATCCTTCATATCGGGTGGACAAGTCACACAACATTTACCCATCTGATGCGAGCAGTTTTCTCTCTCTTCTGCCGGATGTGTGCCTCTCAATGTGTGACATTGGGCGAGACTTAGCCAAAACTGCTTACCAACTCAAAGCCTTCTGATATCCTGCCAGTTTTGGGGAATCCCGCGCTACGGAACCGAAACAGCTACTTTTCTGAAATTTATGGTGATTTTGGGTCTAGGCACTTCGGGGCTTTCCTTCATTGAGGGGGACGCCTTGCGAGCGCTAATCGCATATCAGAAAACACCCTGTTTCTTGATTTGGCCTCCCATTTTGCTAGTTTGTGCAAGTGCACGTTTACCATGGGCCAACGGTCTGCACGCTCCACCAAGGGTCCTCGTTGCTACACTTTGGCCACAAATACAACTGTTATGAGGATTCCTTCTGATAGCTTTGACGATTCTAAGACTTGAATCTTTTACCACAATTTGAAACAGTCATGAAAACTTAGAGAATGTTTTAGGATCCAATTCAGATCATGGCCTTCCCACTTAAAAATCTTTGGACCACCAAAAGTTGGTTTTCTTTTAAGCATCAATCAAGTGAGGGTATTGCTTCCTCGCTTGCTCAATTTCTATCCATTTTGCACTGCTTGGTTTTGAACCTTTGAGTCCAACCCTGAGGTACTCGACATCCCCTCTACGTGTGGTTCTTACCTTCCTGTCTAGAACTGTATCTTCCTGCAATTCATTAAGATATTCAGGTAACATATCATCAATAGACAAAAATTGAATCTGCTCTTCGGGATATTCAATTAATGAAGGTTCAAAAAGTCTCAAGCTGTCCACATTAACAACTGAGTAGATGTGCATGTAAGCTGGTAGATCAAGGCGAAAAGCATTCTCACCAATTTTCTCAAGTATCTTGAAGGGTCCACACCTTATTGGCTTCAGCTTCTTACCTTCACCCTGCATTCTATCTTTACTAATATATAGCCAGACTTGAAAACCAACTTGGAAATTATGCTCCATCCAATGCTTGTCATGCCTTGCCTTTTACTTGGCTTGGCTCTTTTCCAACTGTTCTTGTACTGCCTGGTGAATCTCTTGGATTTGTTCAATGAACTTGGTTGCCTTGTCCACATCAATGTGTCCATCAACTACTATGTCTTTACCAAAGACAAAATCCAAGGGAGACCTTGGTGTGAAACCAAAACAGGGCTCAAAAGGAGATCTCTGTGTAGGAGAACGTTTTGCTTGGTTGTAAGCATGCTGCACATAACATAAATGTTCATCCCAAAGTTTGGGATGCTTATTGCAATAGCCTTTGAGCAACTGGATCACTGTCCTGTTGACCACTTCTGTTTGGCCATTTGTTTACAGATGAAAATTTGTGCTCTTTTTAAGCCTGGTGTCCATCAACTCCCACAAACTTGACCAAAATTTCCCAACAAATCGGGTATCTCGATCAGATATAATGGAAGTAGGTAATCCAACATGAACCCATACATGCTGAAAGAACAACATTGCAGTTTGTTTAGCTGTAATCTATTTGTTACAAGGTATCAAAATACACATTTTGCTAAACCTATCCACAACAACATATAAATAGTCATGACCTTTCCTAGATTTAGGTAGTACTCCAACAAAGTCCATGGAAAACTTTTCCAAGGATGAGAAGGAACTGGCAGTGGAGTGTACAAGCCTAGCTATCTATTGCTGGGTTTGATTTTAGCACACATGGTACACCCTCTTACATATCTAGAAACTGTCTCATTCATTTTTGGCCAATAACAAAATCTTTACAGCTGTGCAACTGTTTTACTTACACCAAAATGACCTGATATTAGAGAAGTGTGTGCTTCTCGAATTATCTTTACTCTTTCAGTTTGTGGAATGCATAACTTCCCAAAATGATACAATAGTTGGTCCTTAATATGATAGTCCAATTCTTCTACTCATTTGCCTTGACTTAAAGTTGCATATACATTTTTAAAATCTATATCTTGAGCATATTGTTCAATGTAGCTTTCATGCAATACTGAATTATGCTTAAGTATAGTAGATGCATTTATAATTGGCCTTTATAACATATCTGCAACTTTATTGTGTATGCCCTTTTTATATTTGATGACTAAATGAAACTGTTGTAGAAAACCCATCCACCTATAATGTCTTTATTGCTGCAACTTAGTTTGGGAGTGTAGGTATTGAAGTGGTTGATGACCAGTATGTATAACAGTCTCTATGCCCATTAAGTAATGTTTCCACTTTTTCACACTCTGTACTAATGCATACAATTCTTTATCATATGTGGGATAGTTAAGTACTGCAGAATTAAATGTCTCATAATGATAACATATGGGTTTACCGTGCTGCATCAACACTGCTCCCATGGCATAGTCACTGGCATTCGTCTGAATCTCAAATGGTCTTTGAAGATTGGGCAGTGCTAGTACTGGTGCTATACTAATCTTTTCTTTCAAGGTGTTGAAGGCTTTCTGCTGTTTGCCTCCCCACTGAAACACCTTTTTCAATCCTGTTAAAGCATGTAAGGGAGCTGCAATTAAGGAAAAGTTGGAAATAAAATTTCTCCAATACTCTGCTGCTCCTAAGAAGCTTCTGACTTCTGTAGCAGATTTGGGTTTAGGCCAGTTTAAAATGACTGCAACCTTAGAGGGATCTATCTTCAATTCACCACCCCTACTATATGTCCCAAATAATTCAAATATGTTTTGCCAAATTCACATTTTGAGAGCTTAACATAAATATTTTCTCTTTTCAAAACATCTAGTGTCTGCTTAATATGCTTTAAATGTTCTTCCCACGTTTTGTTGAATATAATAATGTCATCCAAATATACAACAAAAAAATCATCAAGAAAAGGTTAGAGTACATCATTCATTACTCTCATGAAAGTAGCAGGAGCATTAGTTAAGCCAAAAGGCATAACTAGCCACTCATACAATCCCTACTTTGTTTTGAAAGTGGTCTTCCATGCATCTTGCTTTGCAACTCTGACCTAATGATATCCACTATGCAAGTCTAACTTGGAAGAATAAACAACTTCTTTCAATTGATCTAATAGATCATCTATGCGAGGAAGGGGATAACGATTTTTTATCATTATCTTATTCAGTGCTCGGTAATCAATGTACATTCTCAACGAGCCATCTTTCTTTCTCACCAAAACAATTGGAGACCCATATGGCGATGTGCTAGGTCTGATGAACCCCTTCTTGAGAAACTCCTGTACCTGCTTCTTGATTTCTGCATTCTCTAAAGCGGACAACCTGTACATTTTGATGTTAGGCAATGGATCATCTTGCTGCAAATTAATATCATGCACTATTTCCTTTTTGGGTGGTAGACCTTTAGGTTCTTGAAACAATATATCATATTTTGAAACAATCTTTTCTAAATCAGCTTGTTGTTTAGCATCACAACCCTCAAATATATTGGTTTTATCAGTTTTTTTTTTCCTTTACAACCATTAGTAAAAATTGTTTACATGAATTTACAATTCGTTTCATCTACCCCGAGTTTATGAGAGTATAATTATTCTTGAGCTTATGAGCTCTTACAATATATTCGATTCCATCTTTAATGAGTAGATACTTGTTCTCAGCTCTATAGAAAATAACCTTTCTATCATACAAGTAAGGACTTCCTAAAACAATTCCACATATATCCAAAGGAGCTATATCTAACTCAACCTCATCTACAAATTCTGACCCAAAAGAAAACTTAAGTTTACATTGTCTAGTCACTTGTAGTTGTGCTTTATCACATAACCAACCTAATGGATATGGTTTCTTGTGAGGTGTGGTTAGTAATCTCAATTTCTTCACACAAATTAAATTTGCTTGTGAGCCACTATCAAACAAAGTATCAATCTTTTGATGATTGGAAATAACTCGAATATGAAAAAGCTCATGTCTTTTTCTCTCATTTTCTTCGTTGTTAGTAGATTGTGCTGAATTACTAGTAGATGCTTCAGAATTTTTACCTTTTATACCTATGGCTGCGATCGTTGCTTCATCTCCTGAGTTTGATCCCAAATATTTTTGAATAGCTACAACAATCTTCTTCTTCTTGTCCTCGAACTTGTTAGGTTTTAGCTCCAGATGCAGAATCCAACAGTGCTCATCGTCATGCCCATCCTTCTTACAGTGAGTGCATGAAGACTTTCTCTTTTGTATAGTGTTTGTCTTCCTCTCTTTCCATTTCTGTTTTATTTTCTCATTTTTTCTTGCAGTGGGTTTGGATGATTCCCCAACTTCTGGGCTCCCATTCTTTCCTCTAGCTTCTAGATGCGTAGCTTGGATAGATACCTCATATATACTAGTGGGATTAAACATGAGGATAGTGTGCCTCATGTAACTGTGTAGACCACCTATATACTTCAACAGAGTCTTAGGTGAGTCTAAAGAAATTCCTAGAATCAAATCTCTTTTCCTAAATTCTTGGGTGTAACCTTGCACACTTTGCCCTTTTAGCTATCAAAGAGTTTGCCAGCTCATCATGGCTTGCTGCACGTATGCTAGTGGATAGAATTGGTTTTTAATTGCAAAAACAAATTCACTCCAGACAAAAAGAATCTTACCATGTTTCTTCATGTCAGCTTGTGTCCTGCCTTCCCACAATACCAAGGCAGTGCCCCCAAGGCATAGGTTGGCCAACTGAATCTTACTCTTGTCTGAGTCAATGCTCTATACTCTGCAATAAACATCAATCTATCTGATCCAGTTATCCAGCTTCTCTGCATTCATCTCTCCATCATATATTGGTAAATCAAATTTAACATTTAATTTAGTCAAATATGTATTCTTTTTATTTTCAGGGCTATTAGGAGGCATGAGAAATTTTTCTTCTTTCCCTTTGCCTTTAGAGTGGTCATGGAGAAGAGATTCTTCTACTCCTTTGTCTTGTTTGGAGCCTGATGAATCTTCATCTCTATGTTTCTTAAAGTCCCTATACATTTCCTCCACCATGGATTTCAGGGTTATAAAACTATCCATGAATTGGGAATCTGATTCCAAGGGATTTTCTTCTGACATTTTCCTCTTAGAATAGACTCTTCCAATTTCTGGGTTAGTTTCAGCCAACTCTCCTTCTCCTAATTTAAGCTTTGATCTAGTTAGCATTCAACAACAAAATCTAGCACAAGCTTGTCTAACCTTAGTAACCTTGACCTCCGATACCACTTGATCTGGAATTTATCCAAGATAAGAATTAAAGGTATTACAGACTCATGTGCATGGATGTGCCTATGTAACTTATGCAATGGATTGATAATATTGTGAGAATACATAGACATTGAGGCAATCAAAGAAAACATAACAATCAAACATGTAAACAAAACAAGTTTAATAAGGAGTTCACCCAATGCTTTTGGGCTATGTCTCCTGGTCTAGCCTTTAGTGGTGGCCTCTCTATTATCTTTTCAAGCAGAGTTTTTACAATAGTGAGCTCGACTCTAGTCTCACTAAACAGATAGCAATCAGTAGGAATGGAGTGCACAAACTCTCCTTACTGAAACTCGACCTCTGAGGGTCATAGTAGTATGATAGGCCTATGCCGAGGAGTTTTCTTGAACCTCTCAAGCCTTCAATGGAGTACACAGACTCTCTGACTCTCTCTAGCTCTATCTAGATCGATTCTACCTTCAAGTCAGCTCGGCTCCTACTCTCTGTTCTCTGCTATTAGTTTTCCGTGTCTCTATGTTTTCCCGTTTCGGGTTTTTGCCTCCTTTTTATGCTTCTGTTAGTTTATGGATTTAAAGCTAATCTGTTATTTGACTACTCGTTTCTGCTTTCTGGCCTTCTGGTTTCCCTGTCCTCTGTCTGTTCGAATCCCTCTGCTCTGCGTCATCATCACTGGGTAATGTCTCGCAGGGAGGTTGCCACCTGTTTGCTAACGAACTGGGTGTCAGATTCCCTGAATCACACTCAAATGGCCATTAAGTCTATTTGCTTCAAGATCGCCCACGAACACGAATTGTTTTCCAAGTCATCGTCCACGTCAGACTTCAAATCCCCTGTCATCTTGCTTTTTAACCTGTCAAATCCGGTCAGTCATCAGGACGAATCTCCGCTGTCGATCTGGGCCCCCGGGATCCTATGGTCATCCTTCATATCGGGTGGACAAGTCGCACGACGTTTACCAGTCCGATGCAGGCGGTTTTCTCTCTCTTCCACCAGACGCGTGTCGCTTGATGTGTGGCATCGGGCGGGACTCAGCCAAAACTGCTTACCACTTCAAAGCCTTCCGATATTCGTCGGTTTTGGGGAATCCCGTGCTACGAAACCGAAACAGTTACTTTTCCGAATTTTATGGTGATTTTGGGTCTGTGCACTTCGAGGCTTTCCTTCACTAAGGGGGATGCCCTGCGATACATGATTAGCACTTTAGCACTAATCGCGTATCAGAAACCACCCTCGTTTCTTGATTTGGCCTCCCATTTTGCTAGTTTGTGCCAGTGCGCGTTTACCATGGGCCAATGGTCTACGTGCTCAATTGAGGGTCCTCGTTGCTCTGCTCTAGCCACAACTGCAACTGTTACGAGGATTCCTTCTGATAGCATTGACGATTGTAAGACTTGAATCTTTTAGCATAATTTGAAATAGTCATGAAAACTTAGAGAATGTTTTAGGATCCAATTCGGATTAGATACTCTTGGTACACAACACCACAATCTGAAGGCCACATTTCATCCAATTTTCATACTAGACTCATCAACAACATTGAAGCTAAAAATAAATAACCACTACAATACAACCAATCACTGAAAACCCATCAACATTGACGAAAATCACAATCAATCAATTTGAACATTCAAAACATTGTCACCAGAACATAGAGCAAAACCCAGAACTCTGCATCAACAACCAGAACCATCTGCAACTTAAAAAATCATATTTCATAATGTATACACTACTTCAAATTACCAAAACAACGTGTATATGCACCTTCACCAATGCGAATGTTGGCTTGATGGGCCCTGACCTAGGTTTAGCGTTAAGCAGCCAAGAAAATCCCTACACTATTGGCCCTTTTGGCATCAATCCACAGAGCGCGGACTAAAATCTCACCCGAAGCAGTATGGGGGCATGCAGGAACCAAGTTTCCACACCCTGAGATAGTCGTGATGTCGATTTTATACCCTTACCCCTATCCTCATGCAGATCAATAAGCCTTTATGGATTATCGATGTACTTCTTCTTCTGTCTTTCAGAACCTCCACCGAAGGTACCCGATTGCCCTTCATGCAACCCTAGATGATGATTTAGGCACTTATGCACCTCTGTAACTAGGTTACTGACTTGGTTCCCAATTTGTCTTAGGTATTATCCAACTTTACCATACAATTAAGATTATCCTCACGTAAAGATATATTATTACTTGTGTTTATGAAACAAACGAAACATATATTTTCGCGCATTGACTTAACATTATATCTGAAACTTAGCATTCAACATAGCATAATCGCAACATTTATAACAATAGTAAAATAACGCTAAACAGATAGAAAGTACATAGTAAGTTCAAAACACTTCCTTCTTCTTCAATACCTTGGATTGTGATGATGTTTGCTAGTTTTGGTATGGTGGTCGAAATTTGCTCCTGCATTCCTTTTTTCTCTTTCCAAGCTTGTTACACACATAGCATCTTACAAGTTCATATTCCTTCTATTAAAATCAATAGCTTTGTGACAAAACATATTGCAAGTAAAACAATATCCCTTAAAATATTTGGAAACTGATGATATTTTTGTGTTACAGTCTTGAACCATTCTACTTCTACATCTAGCTACAACATGTCCAAATTATGACATATAAAACGTTCAACATTATTTGTCAGCCCTAAACATTGTATTGTAAATTAGTGTAAAGTCAGCCTACCCATGGTTCGCGGACCATGGGATTGTATAACTAAAGCAAGGCTCTAAGTTGTAAGGAAAAGTAGAGAATAGATGAGCAACGAAGGAATGGTTCGAACTTAGAGTAGAGTTCTAAGTGCCTTTGATTGTAGTAGTAGGAAAAGGCTCTACAACTGAGTGGCAAAGGCCTAGTAAAGTCTGCAGCTGAGTGTGCGGACCCTTGCAGCTGAGTGCGTAGGGTAGTGTCGGGTTTGTAAGCAAGATTGAAGATTAATAAAAGAGAAGTTGATTTCTATTCTCGTGTATTTGTTGTGCATTATCTTCTTTATGTTTGTATTCGATTATATATTGTGCACATCGATATAATTGATAAAGATGTTGTAATAACCATAAATCTTATGCACACAAGTTAAGTAATCGGTTAATTAGCAAGGATCTTGGGTATTATACAGGGCGCGTCCCGAGTAGGGCTACGTGGAAGTCGCACTTCAGGTCATGAAGGGATCACAAGTGTGTGTAGAGATAGGTTAGACCGTGGACCTCTAGAAGCCCATCAGACATCCCAAGGGTGCGGAAACCTGGTCCTAGCACCTTCCCATACTACTTCGGGTGAGACCTCAGTCTGCAATCTACGGACTATTGCCGAAAGGGCCAGTAGTACCGAGATTTTCTTGGCTAAATCACCTCTGAACCTGGGTCAAGCCCATACAAGCCAAAAAATGGTTCCGTTGCCGGGACCAGTATCTGCATAAAGGATGTCTGATGTCATGCCACTAGAACCCTATAAAGAAAGAAATTGAAGAGTGGTTGGACAAGAAGATTTACGAGTTTATGGCATAGGAAAACAGAAATCCATGAGTATCTAAGGAACAGTGGTTGGATCGCTACTTGTACACTGAAATCCACGAAATTCTCTTTGAATCTTTTCCATCTGAACTGTATGAGTGGATCACAATGTTAGTAGACAACCAGGGAAGTTGTAGGCTCAACAAGCTAATAGTGTGGACTCCAGAACTAGTCTGCAGACTAGAAACCTCGGAAGCGAGGATAGCACGAGCTGTGGACCACTGGCTCGATTGAATAATAGGAGGATTTATCACTGAGTTCATGGTAGACACAAATTTCAGCTATAGCGAGGCATAGCGAAGTTTTCTCAAGGGACTGCGAGGTAAGTATGTTAAATATTTTAACACTTGGATTAAGATGCTATTGTGTGAAAAGCGGGTTATGTGAATAAATTTATGTTTAGGACTACACAGAGCAGAAAGATCTATAGAAGTGGAAATAGTGAAGAATTAGAAAACAGTCCCTTAATTTCACTCTCGTGGGAGAGCGAGGACGAGCTCGCGAAGGTTTCTCCGAGAAGCATGGTCAGTTTGATAAGGCAGCGAATTCCACGGTTACCACCTCCACCCACATCACCACGCGCTTCACCCCCCTCACCTCTATCTCCACCCACTCCACCTCCGCCACCTCCATAGTTTAGTATGGCAAGCGCGATCAAACTACTAGTATTAAGAGGAGTATGGAATGAAGATTCAGACCAATTCTGGTTCATAGTAAGAGCAATATGGGAAGCACAGGGCATCGTGGATGATAATA
The DNA here is from genome assembly GCA_031772625.1 of Pinus tabuliformis. Classification (NCBI taxonomy): domain Eukaryota; kingdom Viridiplantae; phylum Streptophyta; class Pinopsida; order Pinales; family Pinaceae; genus Pinus; species Pinus tabuliformis. Next base: position 2,058,086,389 of record CM062818.1, read on the forward strand.
TCAAAAGGGCTACACTGGTGAGTGCGTTGCAAGATCACACATTAATGTGGTATATCAAGCATTCTAATGACCACCCGAACACAGGAATTGTAGAGATCCAGACCGCATTGAATAGGGAATTTAGCAGGCCAAAGTGAGAGATGCAATCAATCATCAAGTTTAAAGAGATCGAAATGCTCCCACACGAGACCCCCTGGGATCTAGACCAAAAGCTGAAGAGTACGATCTGCGAAGCCAATATGATGTTAATGGATGTACAACATCACACACATTTTGTGGCCTCACTTATGCCACACTTAAGGACGACGCTGTCACAGCAAAAACTTTCCACCCAGTCAAAGCATTAGAGATGGCAATGAGGTTGCATGAGACCCTTATACAAGACCTTGGATTTCCACGTGCAGCTATAGAATCTGTGTCTGGAAATGCAGATTTTGAAACAAGATAGGGCACCTCGGCCAGAGGCACACAAGGAAGTATGGTGCATAAAATGCAAGGGCCAAGGCCACAACAAAAATCAATGCCCAGTGTTCACGAACTACTTGGAAGGATGAGGGTGTTAGTAAAATATATATTATGGAGCAATGGAACATATAAAATATTGCAGAAATATAAACACAAAAAACGCATAAAATAAGAGAGACATAGATATACGTGGTTCACCCAATTTGGGCTACGTCCACCTCGAACAGCCAGTCCTTCCTTTCTATTTTCCAACAAAATGAAGAGATACAACCCACATTAGATCTGTTGTAACACCCTCTTTGCTCACAATCTCCTCTCTCTTTCTCACTTAGAGTACAGATCTACATAGACGCCATAAAATTCCCTCATATATAGTGAGGGGTTGCCTTCTAGGGAAAAAAACCTGAAATTAAACATAACTTCTACCGTCAGATCTCTGCCTAATGAACGGTCTAGATTGACTAGAAATTACTATACTTTTACAAAGAAATTTTACATCTATTCTTAGCTTCGGGGGCACTGCCCCGAAACCCCCTGCCAGGGGGGCCTCCCCAAAGGTCGCAGCCCCCCCCCCTAGAACCCCCTTGTAGCGAATATTTTATGGGCGGCGTTGCCACCCGATTTCGAACTGGGGTCCAATGTGGCAATACCTTTGAATACAGAAGATAATCAGGCTCCACACCCAACAATCTCCCGCTTGGAGACTAATTATAGTAACTCCACTGCGGCATCATTTGTTGGAAAATGACTTCTATTTGGACCTGGCTTTTTCTCATCTTCTTTATCATACTTGAAGACCAATTGAAACTGAGCAGGTTCTCAGTTTCTCCCTGGTTACAACTTTTGTTGACATATCTGCAGGATTTTGGCTAGTGTGTATCTTTTCTAGCTTCAACTGTCCATCTTCCAATGCTGACCGTATGAAATGGTACTTGAGCTGTATATGTTTAGTCTTGGTATGAAATGCAGAGTTCTTTGCAAGATGAATGGCACTTTGGCTATCACTGTATAACGTGCCCATATCATGCTCCTTACCCAATTCACCCATAAACCTTTGTAACCAAATCATTTCTTTACTAGCCTCTGTAGCAACAACATACTCTGCTTCTGTTGTTGAAAGTGCAACAACACTTTGGATTTTTGAAACCCAATTGACAGTTGTTCCACCTACAGTAAATACATACCCTGTAGTGCTCCTCCTGTTATCTTTGTCACCTGCCATATCATCATCAACATATCCCTGTAGAGAAATGTTTGAACCACCAAAGCATAATGCTTGATTTTTGGTACCTTTCAAATATCTGAGAATCCATTTCATTACCATCCAATGTTCCTTTCTTGGATTGTTCATGTACCTGCTTACAACTCCCACTGCATGTGCAATATCAGGCCTTGTGCAGACCATTACATACATTAAGCTTCCAACTACTGATGCATATGGAACTTTAGACATATAATCCATGTCTTCTGTTGGCATTATGATTCTGGTATGGCTCTATGATACAGATGTTGTACTTGATGGCAACACCCTCAAGTGGCAATGCTCTGATCAGGCTATCAAAATGTTGGAAATTAAGAGGTACGCAGGAGAATAGTTCAAAAGGTGCGTACCCACAGGTACGCCGCGAAGGGACTGCGGCCGCACACGCAGGTCACCCGTTCAGAAGATGCGTACCCCCAGTTCTCTTACTTCAAGGCAGAGAAGCGCGCTCACGTGGGGTTTCTTATGTTTGGCCCGTGGTATTTAGCCCGCATTTCTTGATTCTATGGCTTTGGCCAGTGGTATTGTTTTATATTATTATTATTATTGAGCCCCATGTCTTTGGGCCCCTTGTATTGGTTATCTATGGTATTGATCCATGATTTTAGGAAGAGCTTGCCTATATAAAGCAAAGGAGATCACTTGGCTAAGTATCTTTTGAAAATTGAATATCTTAAGATCTGAAATATTGGGTTATTGTTTTAAAAGCTTGATCTATATAAAAGTGAAGTTGAAAGCGAATCTATGAAGGGTGATCTCTCGAGCGCATAATCAGATCTAGGCATCTGACGATCTGTAGCACACTGGTGGACTGCCAATTCGGCCCTAACCAGAGGTACGCAGGTGATTAACAGTGCAAGTGCGTGGGTACACAGAGCAGAAGAAGGCGCACTGCGTGGGTACACAGAACAGAAGAAGGCGCACTGCATGGGTACGCAGAGCAGAAGAAGGCGCAGTGCGTGGGTACGCAGCGTGACAGAGGATCAGGTGCGTAGGCATAGTGAAAGTACGCGGCGGTTCAGAAGCCGGAGGTGCGCAGGTACGCGGCGCGATAGCATCTGTGGGTGCGTGGCTACAGTAGAAGTACGTGGCGCGATAGTATCTATGGGTGCGTGCCTACAGTAACAGTACACAGTGTGATTGAAGAAACAGTGCGTGGGTACGCGGCGCAGCAGAAGGCTCTCTACGGTTATACGCAGGGGAGCAGAAGGTGAAGTGCGTAGCCACGCAGGCCAGAGAAAGAAAAACTGGGTATCTGTATTAAGGCATTTATTTAACTGAATTTTCTCTGTTGATAAGGTGTTCTGAGTTTAGTTTATTGTTACTATTACTGCAGTTGACTAGGTGATTTACTTGTACTTGATGATCATTTGATGTTCATGGATCCAGTTTGAAAATTTATGAAAAGCGGTCCTTGAAAGAAAAGAAGTAGGGGGTTGTAGCTCCCTTCCAGGAGAGACTGGAAAACGAGAGAGAGTTGTAGCTCTCTGCAGGTTGCAGCCTGCGTACTGGTAAAGGATTGCACCAGTACAAAACCATTGTAAAAGGAGTTTCTAATTTGAAAGAAGATAGAGACATATTGCAGCAGGTGGTTTTCACCCACATTGGGTTTCCACCTTATATCTGGTGTTCTTTGGTGTGACCATCTGTTTTTCTTGTTCATGCTCATTATTTTATGGTATTGACATGCAAAAATAATTCAAAGTATAAATAAGGAAGATTTATTAAAAGAACTTGATAATACTGATTCACCCCCCCCTCTCAGTATTATTTCCAACAATTGGTATCAGAGCAGGTCCTTCAGAGAAGCTTGATCGCTTGAAGGAAGATCATTCATCATGAGCAACTATGAGAGGGAAGCATCAATCAGGCCACCAATTTTTGATGGGACAAACTTCAATTATTGGAAGGTAAGAGTTACTGCCTATCTTCAATCTCTTGGTACAGAAGTTTGGGATATCATAGATACAGGCTACACTTTTCCTTCAGCTACTCCTACAGATACGACCGAAAAGAAGAAATATGAAACAAATGCTAAAGCAGTCAATACTCTACTGGGATGCTTATCTCAAACAGAATTCGTGAAGGTTATGCAATATAAATCCGCAAAAGAAATATGGGACAAGATTGTCTTGAGCTACGAAGGAGATGAACAAGTAAAGCGTGCTAAACTTCAAACCCTCAGGATTCAGTATGAGAATCTCAGAATGTATAATGATGAAAGTGTGGCTAACTATTTCCTTCGGGTAGACGAGATTGTTAATTGCATGAAAAACTTGGATGAAGAAATAAAAGAGGCTATTGTGGTTGAAAAAGTTTTAATATCATTGTCCCCCAAGTTTGAATTTAAAGTGTCTGCAATAGAAGAAAAGGAAAATCTACAAATTCTTACTATGTCCCAGCTACACGGAATTCTAACTACTTATGAAATGAGAAAGGGAGGTCCATCAGACAGGAGAGAAGTTGCTTTCAAGGCTTCAGGCAAAGGAGACTACGATGAAGCAAGTTACATGCCAGAAGAAGAAGAAGAATCAAATTTTGTCAGAAATCTTCATCGGGGTACTGGAAGGTTCAGAGGTAAGTTACCTTTTAAATGTTTTGCTTGTGGAAGAGTAGGTCATTATGCTGCGAAATGTCCTCATAAGGATAATATTGACAAAGGAAAGGAACCTGCTAGATGGAGCAAGAAACAGAATGCAAATAAGAAAAGCTACTACACTCATGAGGATAGTGATGGTCTATCAAATAGTGATGAAGATGAACAAGGTAATGACTATAAACTTTTAATGGCATTTGAAGATGATGATTACATGGATGCTATAGATGTGGATAGCTTTTATGAAGAAATTTCTAGACTCAAGACATGTATAGAAGAAAAGAATAGGATCATTGATACTCTACAACTTCAAATTGATGAAAAAGAAAAATATCTTGAAAAGTTAGAAGGTGAAATTGTTGGTCTTAGAAAAGAGATTGAGAAAACAAAGGCTATTAATCTTAAGTTTGTCAAAGGATCTGAAACTCTGGATGAGATCATCAATGTACATCGTTCTCCACTAAACAAGACAGGTCTGGGTTATAATGGAGAAACTTCTCAAGCATCCACCTCAAAGAGTTATCTTGATGCAGCAAGAAGGAATGAGAAAAAGCACAATGGAGATCACCAGGTAAAGCAAGGACCAGTTACAAACAAAGACTATCAGGTAAACCAGGGGCAATCCGTCTTAAGGATTAACAAAAGCTACAACCAGCCACAGGTAAAATCCTCTCAATTTGCTTCAAGAATGAATGACAATAGAAATTACAATCGTTTGGCCGGAAGATTTGATAACCGCAGAAGTTTCTTCAATGGACAATGCTTCTCTTGCCATAACTTTGGTCACAAAACAGCTCAATGTGTTGCATATAAAACGATCATGACTAGAGAAGCTCAAAAACAAAGAAGTATGATCGGGATTACAAAAGGGACCTATAACAACTTTTCGGTTCTTGAAAATGAAGTTGAATGTTCTATTTGCAATAACTTTGGTCATGAAGATTCTGAATGCAGGAGCAGGTTTCAGCAGACAAAGGAACAAGCCTCAAGCACCAAAACATGGAGAATAAAGGAACCACAAACAGAAAGATGTGGGATAGCATTTTATGCAGAGGGAGAGGAAAATCTATGGTACATTGACAGTGGATGTTCGAAGCATATGACAGGTGATAAAGAAAAACTTGAATCATATTCTGCTTTAGAAAAGGGAAAGAAAGTTTCTTTTGGAAATGATGCTCCTGCAGCTATAAAAGGAAAAGGCACTGCTCAGTTAAAAGAAAAGGTCAAAGCTGGAAATGTTTTGTATGTTGATGGATTGAAGCATAATCTTTTGAGTGTTAGCCAGATGTGTGATCAAGGAACCGAGGTGATATTTAGAACAAATGGATGTCTTGTTCGTGATCTTGATACAGGTAAAACGGTGATCAAAGGTAAAAGAACTCCAAATAATCTATACATATTTGAAGAAGGACAACAACAATGCTATCTAAGCAAGGATGATGAACACTGGTTATGGCACCGGAGGTTGGGGCATCTAAGCTTTTCACAAATAAGGAAAGCATGCAAATATCAGGCAGTTCGCGATCTTCCAGATATCAAGATTCCAGACAACACCATATGCAAGTCATGTCAGTTTGGAAAGCAAACCAGAATTAACTTTCCAGAGAAGGAAGGATCAGCTAGCATGCCTCTTGAGCTTGTACATACAGATGTATGTGGACCATTCAGGAAAAGGACACCTCGAGGAGAAGAATACTTGATATTATTCATTGACGATTTCTCCAGGTTTGTCTGGTTAGGACTTATGAAGCACAAAGATGAAGCATTTGAAAAATTCAAATCCTTTAAAGCCTTGGTTGAAATGATTTTTCGATTTCTGTGAAGAACATGGGATAAGAAGAGAATTCTCTATAGCTAGAACTCCTCAGCAAAATGGAGTAGTGGAAAGGATGAACAGAATAGTCCAACAAATGGCTCGTGCTATGCTTGATGAGTCTGGCACTCCCGCAACTTTCTGGGGTGAAGCTGCATATGCTGCGGTTGTTATTCTCAACAAAACAAATGTCCGGGTGAACAGCACCCAAACTCCTCATGAGCTCTGGTATGGTGAGACTCCTTCGGTAAAGCACTTCAAAATCTTTGGGAGCAAATGCTATATTAAGAATACTGATGAGCAACTTGGTAAACTTGAACCTAGAGCAGATGAAGGCATTCTTCTTGGTTATTCTCCACACAGCAAAGCATACAAGTGCTACAATAAAAGACTTGGAAGAATTGTTGACAGCATTGATGTAGTGGTTCATGAGAAGGGATACATTCCTAGGCAAGTAAATCATGAAGATATCGAAAAAGATGAAGACTACCCTCAAAGACAGAATGATGAAGAAGAAGAACCTCAAGAAGAACCAGAGGAGCAGATAAGGATAGAAGAGAAGACTCCATCCAGATATGTTCAGAAGAATCATCTAGAATCTCGATTTTGGGGCAGAAAGAAGCAGGTGTACAAACAAGAAGAACAGTTGCAGAAGCTTCAAGCTATTTGGCATTACTCTCTTCCACTGAAGCAAAAAATGTGAAAGAGGCATGCAAAGATGAATGTTGGGTGAAAGCAATGGATGAAGAACTTGAGCAGATCGAAAAGAACAACACTTGGGAGCTGGTTCCTAGACCAAAGGATAAGAATGTTATAGGGACAAAATGGGTCTTCAAAAATAAATTGAATGAAAATGGAGAAGTAATTAGAAACAAGGCCAGACTTGTTTGTAAAGGGTATGCGCAGCAAGAAGGAATAGATTTTGAAGAAACCTTTGCTCCTATTGTAAGACTTGAGGCCATCCGAATGTTCCTTGCTCTCTCAAGCTTCAAAAACTTCAAAGTATTTCAAATGGATGTGAAATCAGCCTTTCTGAATGGAGACTTGGAAGAAGAAGTATACATTGAGCAGCCAGATGGTTTCATTCTTGGAAATGATCCAAATCTTGTATGCAGATTGAAAAAGGCTCTCTATGGTCTCAAACAAGCTCCAAGGGCTTGGTACTATTGTTTGGACAAATATCTTCATCAACAAGGTTTTTCAAAAGGATCAGCAGACAACAATCTTTATATAAAAGTTGAAAATGACAAATTGCTAATACTTGTTGTGTATGTAGATGACATTATCTTTGGCAGCAATGAAGAATCTATGAGTCAAAGCTTTGCCTTGGTGATGCAGAAAGAATTCGAAATGTCCTTGCTGGGAGAACTGACATATTTTCTTGGTTTGCAAATCCAACAAAAAGGAGGGATCTTTTTGTCTCAAACCAAGTATCTCAAGCAGATTTTGAAGAAATATGGCATGGAAGATGCAAAACCAGTATGTACACCCATGGTCACAGGATGTAGCCTCAGTGCAAATGATGAATCAGTAGCAGTGCATCAACCAACCTACAGATCTATGATTGGAAGTCTACTTTATTTGACAGGTACCCGACCAGACATCATGCATGCAGTGGGAATAGTTGGAAGATTTCAAGCAAATTCGAAGGAAACTCATCTTCAGGCAGTGAAGAGAATCTTTAAATATCTTCAAGGGACTCAAAATTATGGCTTATGGTATCCTAGAGATACAGATCTCACACTTCATGCTTATACAAATGCAGATTGGGCAGGAAGCGTGGATGATAGGAAGAGCACAAGTGGTGGTGCGTTCTTTATGGGTTCCAGATTAGTATCTTGGTTCAACAAGAAATAGAGTTCGATTGCCTTGTCTACAGCTGAAGCAGAATATGTTGCTGCTACATCTTGCTGCACTCAACTCCTTTGGATGATGCAGACCTTGCAGGACTTTCAAATCACTTGTACACCACCTATCTCCATCTTATGTGATAACACAAGTGCAATCAGCATTTCAAAGAACCCAGTCATGCATTCAAAGACCAAGCACATACCGATCAAGTATCATTTTCTCCGGGAACAAGTACTTGAACAAAAGATCAAGTTGGAGTATGTTCCTTCTAAGGAACAAGTTGCTGATATACTCACCAAACCATTGCCCAGGGAGACCTTTGAATACCTCAGGCAAAAGTTGGGGGTTGTTGATGCATCATCTTGTTGAATCTCTTCTGATAGTTGGTTGTACGCAAGGCTCATCTAGGGCATATGCGTACATGTGCTGGGTTGCGGATTGGTTGAAGATCGAATGGCACAGGTTCAGGGGGAGCATATAATGCATTTTTGGCATTATGGAGGACGTACAGAAGGAGATCATGGATGCTGGTCTGAATATTTCTGCAATATGTCTCTATCTCTTTCATGGTCATTTATGGTGTTTGGTGGATTATGGTTCTTCTTTGCAGATCTGGTTTATTTTCAGGAGGAGCATGTTCTTAGGGGGAGCTGTTATAGACATTTTTGTGCCTCGCATCATGGAGCATGGAATGTCAATAATTACAGGGATCCTCAGTCCCTAAACATGTTGTTCTTACCCCTAAAAGAACAAGGTCATCAAACAACAGCACTTCCAATCAGTTCTCCACCTGAAAACACTTCAAAACAGGCTTATTTTGGATCATGTCAGCTGCTTAACTGAGCTTCTGCGCTGTAATGCAACTGTCCCACTCTGTACCTGCGCTGAAAGTCAAAAGTAATGAAGGCTACCTGCGCTGGGCGAGATTGGCCAAGTGGCACAGTCATCCTGCAAGGTGTCAACTGCCCAGGAAGCTTCCAAACTGACACTTGGTTCATGAGATTCGCCCTGTGATGAGTAAGAGGTACTTGATCACCATGTGTAAGCAAGGATCTCCAAGTGGACTCAAGAACTGAAGATTAACTGAAGAAGGAAAGGACACAAGGCAGCTTCATGTCAGTCTCAAGCTGACTCATCTTCTCTTCTTCTCTCCTATATATAGAGCTCTTCTATGAGGTCTAGGGAGGCTGGAATTTTGTGTAAAGCAAGGAGGTGCTGTTGGATTACAGTTAGAGCTATTGGGTGATTGTTTTACTAGAGGTGAAGAGGAGAGTTCTTGCTACTGGGGAGGTGCTGCTGGATTGGAGCCATCATTGGTTGTAACCTTCTCAGAACCCTGTTACTTCTATCAATAAAGTTTTGCATGTTCTCCTATATACTTGTATTGCATTGATGTATTGTATTTACATGTATATTTGATTCACTCTAATCCATGCATCAGTTATGAGTACATGTATCTTGTAGTCTCCTCTCTTGTTTTGTGCAGGATCTGTGTGTAGCTGGACCGGCAAAGAGAGTAAGGAGCTGGGAACAAGAGACGAAGAGAGAGGATCAAGATCGACTAAGCGAAGGACACCAGGTTGGTTAATCATTTCTTCTTTCTCTCTGTACTTTCATAAAGGAAAACATCAAAGCTTTACTTTCAGTTGTTGCTAAAAACTGTCACCTTTAGAGTAGGGATAGGGTCATCCGCATCGGATACTTTTCCCCACAACAAACTGGCGACTCCGCTGGGGAGCCTAGTATCTTGTTGGTGTTTGTAGTATTTTGCTATTCATTTCTTGAAGAAAAGAGTACCAAATCGAAAAGCTTTTGACTATATCAAAAGCGAAGTAGAGGGACTGCTACTCTTGCTCATTTGCTGAGCAGATTCAAGATTTGAAGAGCTTATCTACAAAAGACTCTTTACTCTTTGTGATAGATCTTCATCCTCTTGATCATCCCTTAGCCTGTACTTGACCTATAGCTTTTTATTTCATCAAAAACAGTGCATTTTTGAGCTTTTTATGACCCGGAAAACTTTGTAGACGAAACTCTCGTGAGTCAGTGCAGGCTGTACACAGGCAGCCTGCATTACAGCGCAGGTACTCCCTTCGGGAACTGCGCTGAGAGTGAAATTGGCAGACTAGAACCTGCGCTGGTCCAGTTAGCCCTTGTCTTGCTCAGTCTTCCTATTGTGTCTTGGCCCTGTTTGCACTTGTTTTTGGTTGATTACTTGCTGGTTATTGTACTTGCTGTAAACCACTTCTCCTTGACATTATTCCGCCTCAGTTGTGTGATGAAACTGTGAATGTTCTTTCAGTATTTCTTGTTGCAGTTACAGTTTCCCATTGTGAAAAACGAACCAGCATAGCTGTGACCTCTTAGATCCTGAACTGTAAAAGTGTCTTTGTGATCTTATGAGCTAGTTTTCTTATTGTTCATGGCTGTTTGAGTTTGTTTGTTTTCACTTTATGGTTTGAATTCATATATTTTTAGTGTTGAAACAAGTACCTGTAAAGCGTTTTTCCATTTTAGAAAAACTGGTTTTTTTACGCTTCAAATTGAATTCAAAAATCATCAACGGTTTTCCTTTTATCTACATCAACATTAAAGGAAAAGAAAAGAAATACATGCATCTTGCATTTGCATTTTGATAAGTTTGGGTGTCTGATCTAGGAGAAAGTGCATTAGTTTGTGCTTGGTGCTCTGTGTGGAAAGATATTGTTTTTTCTCTCCCCTCAGTAGTTAGGATTTTCAAAGCTAAAAAGATTGTGAAAGCTTGCTTATCATTTTAGCTGCATTTAGGAATTTGTACCAATACATCTCGTGGTGATCCTGAAAGACAAACTGATAAACAAGATCAACTTAAAATATATTGAATGAATCTAAAAACGCATTGTAACATAACGCTCACAATAGAGGTCTAGGTAGAGACGTGTTCCGGCGTCGTTAAACGTAGTGACTGTCGATCTCTACGAAGGTGGGTGATTCCTCCTGAGGGACGATAGCACTAATACGGACTTGTGCTCCCGCGTACCGTCGCGTATATTGGGAGACCCCTATAGGCAATTATCCTTTATCCTTAGGAAGCCGTGTCGACCGCCCTACTGATCGCGATGCAGTGAACACAGCATTCACGAAGATCGACCACCCGTACCGTAAAACGTATTCTGTGGTTTCGCGAAAGGTTTGGCACACCCTCTGCCTAGATCTCCAGAGCAGTTTCTTTTGGCCCTTTTCAAACTCTATAACTGAAAAGGTCCAACCGAGCATTTGTCACTTCGGGCTCGTTAATACATCGAAGGCGACTAGAGTCATCTTTAGCTTTTTCTCGACTCTTAAAACATGAAAAAGCAAAGTTGTGTCTAAAAGCGTCTAATAAAATTCATTCAATACGGAAACATAATTCCCCTTTTTGTATTTTAGTTGATCAAGTAATCCGCAACCGTGGAGGAAAGTCAATTAAAACCCCGTCGTTCAGGGAGGCTTGCGAGTCAACCACCTTTGTCTCCGGAACCGAGAGTAGTACGGACGAAGCGAACTCGCTTGACCAGGTCAAAATCTCCTTTTAAAGTTAGAACGGAAGTTCCAACAACATCTGAGATTCTGGTCACTCCCAATATTTCTGGAATCCCTGCCTCTATTGAAGAAGTTCAACAGCAACAGAGGGACAGTTGTACTGATCCTAGTCTGAAGACAAGTACTTGCATAACTGAACCAGTTCCATCTGAAACCGGTCCACAGAGTCTTGTTTTTCAAACAACTGTCGCTGTCGAAGCAACCCCTTCTTCGGCACCAGAAATTTATTACGGACCTGACGGTCTGCCTCTTCCTCCTGGTCTGATTGCAATAGAGGAAATCGTAGAGGACCAGCAAGCAAATACTCCAATTCATTTTGGAGTAGGTACCCCTCTTGTTCCTTCTGCATCAGAAGTTTGTCTATCACCACCAGAAGTTCCTGAAGAATCGTTAGGAAGTTTATTGGATAGACTTAAAATGTCTGAACAACCGTCGACATCTAGGACTGTGCCAAATGACACAGCGACAGCAGAAGTTCCTGCTGCCACTCCAACGATGTTTGCCGGCATACCATCCGTCCCGACTAGCTCTCATCAGCTAGAAGGAGTCCACCCAGGGACTATTATGACAACTTGGTCTGTTCCAGTTTGTTCTTCCGGTATAATACCCGGTAATTCTTATGTTGAAACTAGACAAATTGATCCCTTTGGGAATCATTTTGGGCCATCCAGTCCTCAAAGGCCATCTACGCCCTTGAGCTCCGGATTGTTACCGTATGGGGGGCAATATGCCCTTTCACTTCCTCTTCCGGGAGGATACCCATACGGTAGTTTTCAACCACATTCAGGTTTGACTGAAGTAACGACGAGTGGTTGGGTACCTATGTTACCCCAACAACCGAGAGTTGTATATTCTATGCAACAATCTGTACCTATGTCTAGTATCCCGACGACGCCAGCAATTGTAACCGTGTCGCAAGTTCAATCGATGCCTGTTGTATGTCAACCACAAGTTGTAATGCAACGACCTATTGACCCTGCAACACAACCACAATCGCCAACTGCCGGGACGACACAGATACAAACGGGGACCATAACCCCGCATCTTGGTCCGTCGGTTAGTGTCGCACAGCAAAACATGGCTTCACAACCATGGATGGTGCAATACCAACAACCTCAGTTTCAACAGGTGTACCAAGGATCTGAGCAACAGATCTTTGCGAATAGTGGGCAACCCTATATTCAGAACGGGTTAAACCAACCACTTTACAGTGGCCAAGCCCACCAGCCATATCAGTCATATCAACATCAGTTGCATTATGCTGGTGTGCAAAGACCTACTGCTCAGGCGATTCCATCGTATCCTAGGTACGCCTCGCCAAACCTGAATCAGCAGTTGCCATTCGTGGCGACCTTAGAATTACCAGATTTACATCGATTGACGAACGATCCAATCGCCTATGCCCATTGGTGGCCAGCGATTCCTCACAAACTTCCCTCGGACATTCCTAAATTCAATGGAAATCCGGGCGAAGACCCGTCGAATCATGTGATGACATTCCATCTGTGGTGTTCGTCGAATACCTTGAATGATGATTCAATAAGGCTTCGCCTTTTCCAGAGGACATTGACTGGTCCGGCGGCTAAATGGTATATTGAATTACCTAGAGCCTCGTTCGACAATTTTAGTTCCCTAGCCACGACTTTCTTAACACACTTTCAGTTACCTATAAGGTACGAAACTGGAACAGAGATCTTGACCAATTTCAAGCAGACAACAGCCACGCATATATCAGATCATATACATGAGTGGCGTCGTCGTCGCAGAATGGTAAAAACCTATGTTCCGGATCAGCTATTAGCTGAGTGGTTTATAAAGTCGCTTCTGCCGGCAATTACAGAAGATGTGGCCAAGGGAGGCGTCGTAACAGAGGAGCAAGTTATTGCTCGTGCTCAATATTTGGACTTAGTATATACTCAGTCGGGCATGCTCTATGATAAGATACCTGATGCCCTCAGACCGGAATTTTCAATCCCTCCTCCTCCCGGATCGAATAGTGACTCTCATGCCGGTGATGGCGTGATTGGAACTACAAACGCTAAGTCGACAAGGGATTCGAATAAGAAAGCCCGTAAGACTTCGAATCAAAAAGCAAATAAAGAGATTCTTGCTTCGGAGGTAAATGCTGTATCTACGGATAAAGGCAAAAACTCAAATCAACCAGGAAGCAAGAAGAATCAAGACAAAGGGAGGAAGAATAAACAAGGTGGATCATCCCCTAAGAAAAATTCTTCAAACTCTCCTAGGAAAGGGAAACCAACGAGTCCATGTCATATATGCGATGAGGATCATTGGACAGCAGATTGTCCATATAAAGCCGAGTTTAAAAGATTCTTAAAGAATTCACAAACCCCGGCTGTATTGACTGATCCGTTTCCCAATCCAAGTCAAAATCTGGTTGATAGTGGAGATACTTCCCGGTGCCAGGTACTAATGGTGTCGACCTCTGAACAACAAAATGATGCTTTGATTTCGACAAAGTGCAAGAACTGCGGGAATCCGCAGTCGTCGAACAGTAAAGGAAATGATCAACCAAGCAGTTCGACGACAACTTCGACAAAAGTTGTGCCACCATTTACTACGGGAAGCATTCCTGTGATCCAAGGAAGGAATCACTCTCTCCAAAATATCGGAGTCATTTTCCTAAAAAACCCTACTTTAATGGGTACTTCCGCATTGCCGCCTTCAAGAAATATGGCAGAAATGGCCACAATGGAATATGAGACCTTCTGTTTCTAACGGATCGGAAAGATCGAGGATAGTTCCTATCTCAGGTCAACCTCGTTAAAAAATGAAAAACCATGAGGATAGTTCTTTTACTATGTCAACCTTGTTAAAAAATGAAACAATCCCCTTTCCAGATCTCAATGGTAAACCTTCATTCCAATCAACAAAGTTGAATGCAATGAAGCTTGGGGGGCATGCACCTCGATTTGTATTATTATGCTGGGGGCATGCAAACTTATCATCGAGCAGTTTTTGTGCAGAAGTTCATGCTCGTTAAAAAATAAACGTAGTTTATGAGCAATCTTTCCCTAGCAGTTCAAGCTCATCCAGAAAAAATGAACCGGTAAACAACCTCGAGAAATGTAACCTTTGAAAGCCATATTAAAAGCCCTTGGTCGTGTTTATATGCCATCACCTCCATCTGTTCATTTGGCCAATCGTTCACCTCCATATGTTTGTTTACCCATTTTGAGAAACAGCTGCGAAGAGTGATATCACCTAGCCATCCTTGTGACACTGCCGTGATTGGAAAATTCCAACCTGTACCTGGAATCTGTAGCTATCCCTGTTTATCACTCGTTCCTCAAAAGACGAGTCTTCTTTCAGCTCTTTTCACTGACTCGTAAAATATGAAAAGTTCGCCGAGTTTTGGCCTTCCAGCTCGTTAAATGACCGGAACGCTATCCCTCCTCTAAATTTTAATCTTTTTGGACCTGAGGGATTATTACACAAAAGGATCGAGCGCTTGTCTTGTTCGGCTCGTTAAAAGTACCGAACAGCCATCCCTTCTGTATTGTTTTATACTTTTTCGGACTTAAGGGATTAGATGACGAAAAAGGAATTATGGAGTTGATTTTCTGTACCTTTTCAGACTCTCTAAAAATGAAAAGGACCGAGTTTTCCTTGTCGTTAGACTCGTTAAAATGATTAAATAGCGACAAACTTGTCTTTAGACGAGAACGAGTTTCCCTATCGCTAGGCTCGTTAAATCATAGCGATGGGCTTGCCCGAAGGGCAGGTTATAGAACAAGCATATGTTATCCTCCTCAAGCTTGACAAAAATAAAGAGGTACTGGTCAGAAATGACTGGGGAAAAATTGGGAGAACATTCAAAGTTTAATGGTAGCAAGTCACTCTTGAACATGACACTTTTCCTCCGTATCACATCGGGTTGGGTTGTTTCATTCACCGGTCTCATCACCATGGTCCTCGCCACACCATCCACGTTTGGGGTAATGCTACCGATCCATCGCATCAGTGTCGTTATATGTTCAAGAGGGGTCATTCTGAAAGTGTCAACCGTGTCCCATCCACTGCCATACATTATCCTTCATCCATTCATGATCGCCACCCTGAATCATATGTCACAGTTTGTTTTCACCTCCACTAAAGTCATTAGCTCCGTTCCGTGTCATTGATGTGGGATTCATTAAGGCCCTCCTTTGACGGTTCGCTTCTTGTCGACTTCAACTCATTATCCAAGAAGTTGATCTAGGAACACCCCCATCAGTACTTTGAAGCTTGCATGCCTCAATGGCAAGTTTCTCACTTCCGGCGACAGGTATACATCAATGACCTTCGACCAGAAGATTTTGCGTGGCGTTCGACGCCAAGTCCTTTTTCACGCCACGTGAATTGTACTGCAGTACCTTGAGGGTCATCGTCATTATTGGTGATTCCTCTCGCGCTTGTTAACGGTTTTCATTATTGACCGGTAATCAAGCGATGTCTTTCCATGTTCAACTTCAGCGCAATTCTCACATGGATCGACTTGTACTTAGAGTGAAGATCGAACGAGTTTGAAGACCTCGGATCTAGTTTCATCCATCCGGGCTGCGATATATGTTCAGGAAATATAAAAGCATTTGCCATGTACATCATTGCAGCAGATGATCATCCTACTCAAAGGATGATAATTTCAGCAGAAAATTATCAGTCTATCTTCAGACGATCGTCTGTCATATGTACCAAAATGTATTTATAAAAAGCTGAGCATGGGAATGCCCGCCTCAGCTAGATCATGAGAATAATGATGAATGAAAAATAATGTATTGTATTGTATTGTATTACAGGGCACTCTCCTCAACACTGGAACGAACTTCGGATCCTCTAGATAAAGCATTTCACCCGATAAACGGCCTCATACTTTAGGGGGCAACTGTTATAGACATTTTTGTGCCTCGCATCATGGAGCATGGAATGTCACTAATTACAGGGATCCTCAGTCCCTAAACATGTTGTTCTTACCCCTAAAAGAACAAGGTCATCAAACAACAGCACTTCCAATCAGTTCTCCACCTGAAAACACTTCAAAACAGGCTTATTTTGGATCATGTCAGCTGCTTAACTGAGCTTCTGCGCTGTAATGCAACTGTCCCACTCTGTACGTTCGCTGAAAGTCAAAAGTAATGAAGGCTACCTGCGCTGGGCGAGATTGGCCAAGTGGCACAGTCATCCTGCAAGGTGTCAACTGCCCAGGAAGCTTCCAAACTGACACTTGGTTCATGAGATTCGCCCTGTGATGAGTAAGAGGTACTTGATCACCATGTGTAAGCAAGGATCTCCAAGTGGACTCAAGAACTAAAGATTAACTGAAGAAGGAAAGGACACAAGGCAGCTTCATGTCAGTCTCAAGCTGACTCATCTTCTCTTCTTCTCTCCTATATATAGAGCTCTTCTATGAGGTCTAGGGAGGCTGGAATTTTGTGTAAAGCAAGGAGGTGCTGTTGGATTACAGTTAGAGCTATTGGGTGATTGTTTTACTAGAGGTGAAGAGGAGAGTTCTTGCTGCTGGGGAGGTGCTGCTGGATTGGAGCCATCATTGGTTGTAACCTTCTCAGAACCCTGTTACTTCTATCAATAAAGTTTTGCATGTTCTCCTATATCCTTGTATTGCATTGATGTATTGTATTTACATGTATATTTGATTCACTCTAATCCATGCATCAGTTATGAGTACATGTATCTTGTAGTCTCCTCTCTTGTTTTGTGCAGGATCTGTGTGTAGCTGGACCGGCAAAGACAGTAAGGAGCTGGGAACAAGAGACGAAGAGAGAGGATCAAGATCGACTAAGCGAAGGACACCAGGTTGGTTAATCATTTCTTCTTTCTCTCTGTACTTTCATAAAGGAAAACATCAAAGCTTTACTTTCAGTTGTTGCTAAAGACTGTCACCTTTAGAGTAGGGATAGGGTCATCCGCATCGGATACTTTTCCCCACAACAGGAGCATAACCCTTTGCCCTTGATGTCAAAGGGGGAGAATGATGTTGAAGATTTTGAGGTTGCCATCAAGTCCAAAGGGGGAGATTGTTGGCATTATGATTCTGGTATGGCTCTATGATACAGATGTTGTACTTGATGGCAACACCCTCAAGTGGCAATGCTCTGATCAGGCTCTCAAAATGTTGGTAATTAAGAGGTACGTAGGAGAATAGTTCAAAAGGTGCATACCCGCAGGTACTCCGCGAAGGGACTGTGGCCGCACACGCAGGTCACCCGTTCAGAAGATGCGTACCCCCAGTTCACTTACTTCAAGGCAGAGAAGCGCGCTCACGTGGGGTTTCTTATGTTTGGCCCGTGGTATTTAGCCCGCCGTTCTTGATTCTATGGTTTTGGCCCGTGGTATTGTTTTATATTATTATTATTATTGAGCCCCATGTCTTTGGGCCCCTTGTATTGGTTATCTATGGTATTGATCCATGATTTTAGGAAGAGCTTGCCTATATAAAGCAAAGGAGATCACTTGGCTAAGTATCTTTTGAAAATTGAATATCTTAAGATCTGAAATATTGGGTTATTGTTTTAAAAGCTTGATCTATATAAAAGTGAAGTTGAAAGCGAATCTATGAAGGGTGATCTCTCGAGCGCATGATCAGATCTGGGCATCTGACGATCTGTAGCACACTGGTGGACTGCCAATTCGGCCCTAACCAGAGGTACGCAGGTGATTAACAGTGCAAGTGCGTGGGTACACAGAGCAGAAGAAGGCGCACTGCGTGGGTACGCAGAATAGAAGAAGGCGCACTGCGTGGGTACGCAGAGCAGAAGAAGGCGCAGTGCGTGGGTACGCAGCGCGACAGAGGTTCAGGTGTGTAGGCACAGTGAAAGGCGGCGGTTCAGAAGCCGGAGGTGCGCAGGTACGCGGCGCGATAGCATCTGTGGGTGCGTGGCTACAGTAGAAGTACGCGGCGCGATAGTATTTGTGGGTGCGTGCCTACAGTAACAGTACACAACGTGATTGAAGAAATAGTGCGTGGGTACGCGGCGCAGCAGAAGGCTCTCTACGGGTATACGCAGGGGTGCAGAAGGTGAAGTGCGTAGCCACGCAGGCCAGAGAAAGAAAAATTGCGTATCTGTATTAAGGCATTTATTTGACTGACTTTTCTCTGTTGATAAGGTGTTCTAAGTTTAGTTTACTGTTACTATTACTGCAGTTGACTAGGTGATTTACTTGTACTTGATGATCATTTGATGTTCATGGATCCAGTTTGAAAATTTATGAAAAGTGGTCCTTGAAAGAAAAGAAGTAGGGGGTTGTAGCTCCCTTCCAGGAGAGACTGGAAAACGAGAGAGAGTTGTAGCTCTCTGCAGGTTGCAGCCTGTGTACTGGTAAAGGACTGCACCAGTACAAAACCATTGTAAAAGGAGTTTCTAATTTGAAAGAAGATAGAGACATATTGCAGCAGGTGGTTTTCACCCACATTGGGTTTCCACCTTATATCTGGTGTTCTTTGGTGTGACCATCTGTTTTTCTTGTTCATGCTCATTATTTTATGGTATTGACATGCAAAAATAATTCAAAGTATAAATAAGGAAGATTTATTAAAAGAACTTGATAATACTAATTCACCCCCCCTCTCAGTATTATTTCCAACATCTTCTTGGGTCTTTGGGCACATTTCCTTACTAAGTTTGAAATGGCTAGCAAAAGGTGTACTAACTGGTTTTGCATTGTGCATATTAAATCTTTTCAACACCTTTTGTATGTACTCATTCTTAGACAATGTTAATTTACAATTTTTCCTGTCTCTAGTTATTCTCATACTAAGGATTTGTTTTGCAGCACCCAAATCCTTCATTGAAAATGAGTTTGCCAATTTCCTTTTGAGCACACTTATTTCCTGCATGTTAGAACCTGCAACAAGCATATCATCTACATACAATAACAATATAATATAGCTTCCATCATTTTTCCTTTTGAGATAAACACAATGATTAGAGTGACATCTAGTATAACCTTGTTCAAACATAAACCTGTCAAATTTTAGATACCAATGCCTTGGAGCCTGTTTTAAGCCATACAAGCTCTTCTTCAACCTACACACTAGTTTCTCCTTCCCTCTTACCTCATATCCTTATGGTTGTTGCATATATATCTCTTCCTCCAAATCCCCATGGAGAAAGGTTGTCTTTACATCTAACTGCTCAAGATGCAAATCTTCAGCTGCTACTAGACTTAAAATAGTTCTGATTGAAGTCATTTTAACAACAAGAGAAAATATTTCATCAAAATCAATACCTTTCTTCTGTGAAAACCCCTTCACCACAAGTCT
Source organism: Pinus tabuliformis (assembly GCA_031772625.1). Classification (NCBI taxonomy): domain Eukaryota; kingdom Viridiplantae; phylum Streptophyta; class Pinopsida; order Pinales; family Pinaceae; genus Pinus; species Pinus tabuliformis. The sequence goes on from CM062818.1 coordinate 2,058,106,217, forward strand.
AGCTTTGTACCTCTGTTTTCCTCCATCTTCTTCCTTCAGCCTGTAAACCCATTTATTCTGCAATGTAGTTTTACCTGTAGGCAAGCTGACTAAGTCCCAAGTTTGGTTATGCATTAAGGATTCCATCTCTTCTTCCATGGCTAGCTCCCACTTCTTCTTGCTTTCAACCTGCATTGCTTCTTCATAACATTCAGGTTCACCAGACTCAGTCAATAATAAATAATATAATGAAGGAGAGTATCGTTCAGGGGTTCTACTTATCCCGGTAGATCTTCTAACACCACTTTCAGGTGTTTGGGGTGCCTGTTGCTATTGGTGATTGCTATTGTTGTGGTTGTTGATTATTATTATTTTTAGGCACCTTTACTTTTTCAGTGATCTCATCAACAACTGTGTATTCCTTGTTTTCTTTTTCTTGTTTCTTTTCCTGCAACTGATTCTTATACAATAAATTTTCATTGAATATTACATCTCCGCTCCTAATGATTTTGTGATTTTCATTATCATATAATTGATAACCGAAATCATTAACACCATATCCAATAAAGGTGCATTTCTTTGATTTTGCCTTAAGCTTTGTTCTATTTTCTTTATTAATATGGACAAAGGCCTCACAACCAAAAGGCTTTAAAAAGGAGTAGTTTACCTTTTTACCTGTCCATGCTTCCTCTGGAACACCACCATCCAAGGAACTTGAAGGCCCTCTGTTTATTAGATAAACAACAGTATCTACAACATCTACCCAAAATTGTAAAGGCCATCCTACATGCAATCTCATGCACCTTGCACGCTCCATGATTGTTCTGTTCATCCTTTATGACACACCATTTTCTTGTGGTGTTCTTGGAACTGTCTCCTCTCTATGAATTCCATGCTCTGAACAGTACCTATCAAACTCGTTGCTGCAATATTTACCTCCATTGTCTGATCTGAGACACTTCAATTTCTTTCCTATCTCAATCTCAACCAAAGCTTTCCATTTCTTGAAGGTATCAAATACATCAGATTTGTTCTTAATACAATAAATCCAAGTTTTTCTAGTTGCATCATCAATGAAAGTAACATAATAACGAGAGCCACCGAGATATGATACCTGAGTAGGTCCCCATACATTTGTATGCAAAAGCTCTAATTTTTCGCTCTTCTTTTCTTTCCCAACTCTAAGAAATGTGACTCTCTTTTGTTTTCTATAAATGCAATTCTCACAGAAGTCCAAATCAACATTCTTCAAACCCAGCAACGAATTCCTTGAGTGAAGAATCTTCATCCCCTTCTCACTCATGTGTTCAAGCTTATGATGCCATAATGCTACATATGCTCCTTTGGAAGTTAAAGCATTAATAGAGTTAGAAATACCATTACATAAATACAATGTACCAACCTTTTCGCCTTTGGCTATTACCAGGGCTCCTTTGGTGACCTTCCAAGCTTTATCTGTGAAAGTTGTCACACAACCTTCACTGCCTAACTTCCCTGTTGAAATCATATTTTTCTTTAGATCTGGAACATGGCTTACCTCCTTTAGTAGCCATTGGTTTCCATTCTGTTGTTTTACAAGAACCTTACCCATTCCAACAATTTTACAGGGTTTATCATCACCCAAGCGGACTTGTCCAAAATCTCCTTGAACATAGTCATGAAAGTATTTCTTATTAGGTGTGGCATGGAATGAGGCCCCTGAATCTACCATCCATGAATCAGTAATATTTTCAAAAGAAAGAATCAAAGCATCTTGTAACACATCACCTGTTACATTCGCTTCATGATTAGCTTCTTGCTACGCATCTCCTTCTTTTCCCTTCCGAGACTTGCAGTGTTTCTTCAGGTGTCCTCTCTTCTAGCATTTCCAGCAAACTATCCCCGATCTAGACTTGGATCTGCCTTTTCTTGACTTACTGCGATATCCTGGGTTCTTTCCTCTTTCCATTTTTCTTCCCCTAGTCTCTGCAGTCAAAGCATTACCTCATGTCTCATCGGAGCTTTTCCATCGCATTTCCTCGCTAAGGATTGCACCGACAACATCATCAAACTTTAAAGTACTAGATCCAAAGACAGAGTTACTAATGACCATAACTAAACCATTCCAACTTTCTGGCAATGAGCACAGATATAACAGAGCCCTAACTTCATCATCAAAATTTACCCCTACAAAACTTAACTGACTTGTAACTGTATTAAAATCATTTAAATGGTCTGCAACAAATCCACCTTCATAAGAAATACCTTATTTGATGCCGAGGGTTTTTCATATGGCTAATGTTGACATTAAACCCTGTGTTGTCATTTCATTTAAAATATTAAACGCTACCGATGTCGCTAGGCATAGCCGTATTGTTCCAAGTGCCTTTCTGTCCAAAATATCCCATTCTGTCTCTGTCATACTCGTCGGCTTCTTTGTCTTTCCGCTCAATGGTAGTTTCAGATCTCTTTGATATAGATAATCTTCCATCTGCATCTTCCACAGCTGGTAGTTTTGGCCATTGAATTTTTCGACCCTAAACCTACCATCTTCTGCCATTGCTCCCACTCAAACCAGGAACCCTTCTCTCCTGCAATTTTATCAGCTAAATAGGCCTTCGGCTCTGATACAAGTTGTTAGTAAAATATATATTACGGAGCAATGGAACATATAAAATATTGCAGAAATATAAACACAGAAAATTCATAAAACAAGAGAGACACATATATATGTGGTTCACCCAGTTTGGGCTACGTCCACCCCGAACAACCAATCCTTCCTTTCTATTTTCTAGCAAAATGAAGAGATACAACCTACAGCAGATCTGCTGTAACACCCTCTTCACTCTCAATCTCCTCTCTCTTTCTCACTCAGAATATAGATCTACATAGACGCAATACAATTCCCTCATATATAGTGAGGGGTTTCCTTCTAGGAAAAAAACCCTAAATTAAACATAACTTCTACCGTTAGATCTTTGCCTAATGAACGGCCCAGATTGACTAGAAATTACTATACTTTTATAAAGAAATTTTACATTTATTCTTCGCTTTGGGGGTGCTGCCCTCGAAACCACCCAACAGGGGGGGGCTCCCCAAAGGTCGTAGCTGCCCCCCCTGGACCCCCCATGCAACAAATATTTTACGGGCAGCGTTGCCGCCCCATTTCAAACTAGGGTTAAATGTTGCAATACCTTTGAATACAGAAGATAATTAGGCTCCACACCCAAAAGAGGGCCAATGCCATTAAGACCAGAGGCATAGGCGGGGCTGAGCACGTTGTCTGAATTATGGTGCACGATCTTCTAGATAGGAGGAAAACATACCATAGATAATTGTGATCTGTTGCAGAAGTATACGCATACATCCCAACAGTTGTTTTGTAATTTCTGCAGGTCAGTAGGCCATGACAAATGCACCTACTGAAGCTATGAACTAATGATGGATCAGACACCTGCCTACACGGTACAGGCCGAAACCTGATCCCTCGACCCAAATGCAGGGATGGCGCACACTGGGTTTTAGGGGCATAGTCAAGGTGGAGGTGGAATGGGACCAAGAAGGGGTTGCGGATAAATAATCTGTTATAATTACGGAGGGCCAGGGCATTATGCCCATGCTTGTACGAACCTGACTAGGATATCATGTTGGTACTGTAATCAGTTTGATCATGAGGCAAAAGATTGTCCTTCGCTGATAGCAAAGATACGCAAAAAGGGGGTACACCAGCCTCCTCTGACCCAGAATTTACAAATGATGAGGTCTGAACTGCGTGAAGAAGACCCAAATGTACACATGATGCTCAGGAGTAGTGTGACATGGGAGATGATAAAGGGAAGAAGCCAGAAGAAAGCGCGTGGATTTGCAAGGCTCCTACAAAGGAACCCGAGTTTGATTTAGAACGCGCGAAGGAGACATTCATGGAAGCTAAGAAGAGCTTCACAGAGGCCTCCACTTTAGGTATTAAGGATCAACTAGAACCAGGGATGGATCCTTCAATGCTCACTACCTTTCTGGAGACATGCATGAAACTGCTGCGCGACAACAAGGTAGTCAAAGGACTACAGGAACTTATCACTAGGTGCGCGGGGTCAGGAGAACCCCATGTGGTCCAAAAAATGGGAAAGCATGCATTGCGCATAGGGAGGGAGATGAGGTTTACCACGCAAATAGGCGAGTGCAAAATGGATCAGGTAATCTTGGACTTGGGTTCGGACGCGAATGTACTACCAAAGCAAATGTGGGAATGCATGGGTAGACCCGCATTGCAATGGTCCCCTATTCAGTTATGGATGGTGAACCAATAGAATATTTTTCCCATGGGAAGATTGCAAGGGGTAACAGTCGATATTGAAGGCGCGAGTGCACAGGCGGATTTTGAAGTGATAGAGATTGTCGATGATAGCAATCCCTATCTAGTGCTACTAGGAATAGACTGGGCTACCGATGTGAACAGAGTCATAAATATAAAGAAGTGAAAAATGACCTTTGAGAAAAAGTCACTATGCGTAGTAGTACTACTAGACCCAGCAGAAGGACCACGATACACTGAGCTAATGTGCAACGATGAGAGTGATGACGATCTCAACTATATCTAAAAAATAACTACGCAAGGAGAAGATTGGGTGAATCAAACTGCAAATGGAAGGATTTTGTGGGAGCGCGAAAGCTCTTGCACTTCGGATTCAGAAAAAGAGATAGAGTGATGGCAGAATCAGCTACACGAAGTAACAACACTAAACTACAACATGATGATTAGGTCATTACGTTGCGTAACAACAGAGGCAAGGGAGCTACCGACATATGATGGATTGTCAGCAGTGGATGAATTTCTGAGTAGATTCGAAAGAGTAGTACCAGAGGAGCAACAGCTCGATGCACTGAAGTGGGCACTACGTGCAACACCCGCACGATGGTGGGGTGTGCATCAAGGAACTTTTGAAGACAAGCGCGGATGCAGAAGGATGATGTGCCTATGTTTTGGAAAACCCTAGCTTCGAATGAAAGCTAATTAGAGGGGGTGGAATGACTTGCACGCCGAGCTTTCTTTCCCAATGGGTACAGACATATGTTGTACAGTCTGTACAAATACACACTAACCCTAGCCTAGAGAATTGGAACAAACCACAACAGTAGGAAAGGCGACACGTGTTACCAATTCTCCATGACGAAGCATTCCATAGGGTGCATGGAGTACTGAACAAGGTTTACCGGGCAAGACGAACTGACTAGGACTTGTGCGTGCCAGTGATTCAATGGGCCTATAGGATCATGTGCAAAAACCCAAGTGTGGAAATGATTCCAAAGGTGCGAAATAGAGAAGAAACCGAGATTTTTGAAGAGAATACCAAAAGGAATCCACACGTAATAGCCCCCGTAGTTATGACAACGCGTGAAGACTAGGACGAAGGAATCAAAAATCTATGTGAGGATGACCATCTAAGAATTTGGGAAGCCATTCATTGAGGGAAACTTAGACTTTGCAAAATTGAAGAAGATCGGGTACGATTAAGGAAGAAAAGCATGTTGATGGATGCAAATATCAAAAGAATGGAAAACAGGGTCACGCAAGCATGTCTCGTCAATAAACCAAGGATGAAAAGGCAAGATATGGATGGTCATCCCACTACATTAGAACATTGTCACCAAAAATTTATGACTTTGCTACCATGGCTAAGACCACACCTTACCAAACACAATAATAAGGGGAGTGCACCACATAAGGTAGAACATGCCGCACTAGTTGTCGTGAGGGCAAGTGAGGAGTGTCCACAAGCTATATTGGAAGGCGAATTGGAGTCTTGCACAGATGGTGCGACCACCTGACTAGCCGTAGGGAGAACAGTCTCAGCGCTCCAGATAGTTGAAAGAGAGCACAGGACTCTAAAAGAGTCTATTTGGGAATTGCACGGTGAGGGAGGTGTGTGGAGAACTAGCATGGTAAAAGGTTCATGCCCGCACATGGGGGGTTGCGTTGCCACATGTGTAGTCTGGGAAGTAATTGTTGACATCACTGTTCATGATGAGATGACCAATTTAAGGCAAAAGGGAGTGGGCAATGGGTAATTAAGACACGAATTAAGAGCTAGATTTGGGACAAGCTATTGCCAAGGATGCATTAATGACTTAGAAATGGGGGGAACGACTAAATTCAAGTTCAAAAGATGCTATAAAAGTCCCAAGGCTAGCCATGAGACAACACTTGTTCATTTGAGATTTGAGCTATTACGAAGAGCATAGAGTGTTGAGTGCCAAGCGGTATTTGAGCCCCCAAGTTCGCGAACAACCACAGACAGTTCGAACAAGTTGACAGCTACTAGGAGAGGTGTGGGATTTGTAGAGAGTACCGCTGACAAAGCTGCACAGAGCCCTATGGTGTAGGTGGGGGACGCGCCGAAAATTCTGAAATCGCCCCGAATGTTGAGGCCCAAGAAGGATACATAGGCAGTGGGACCAGTCCGCATGTTCCCGCGAAATCCGCGATTTGGTAATCTTTCCATGGAAGACAAGGGCAAGGCTATCAACCTTAAGATAGATGATGAGGAGGAGGACCTATAGGCTTTCGTAGAAGATATAGAGGTGGATGAAGAAATGAAAGAAGACATCCAGCCAGTGCGCACTGCAGAGAAACTGCCCGAGTACGTCCTTCCACAGAAAGGAAAAACTAAAGTATCCAAGGATTTAGATGCCGCTAAGAGTGCACTCCAAACCTTGCTCCTCCGAGATGGAATTCTATTTATGGGCTCAGCTCTGGGCCACATTCCCACGATGAAATTTGAACACTAGGACCTCACGAACAATGAAAAGTTCCCACATTTACAGATGGAGAACCTCATGAAACATAGTAAGGAGGGGGCGGTTATAGTGTTAGAGCCGTAGAAATGGTTGCACAGTGTGGAGAAGGCTGGGCTACTCCACCTTCTATGGATTTCACATTTTCACCGCGCACCAATCATGATCTTTGTCATCAGACAGTTGCTTTTCCTGGTGCACGATGGGTAATTATGGCTGGAAGAGCCTATTCCCATCACGGCGGAGCTTATTCACAGGATTTCTCGGCTTCCCTGTAAGGGAAAGGACCCCGCAGAGATAGCTGGAAAAAGCAAAGATTTGGTGCTTGCAGAGGCCATGAAGAAGAAGTACAAATTGAAAAAGAAGAAGAGAGGCTACGTAATCGGTAGCAAAAAAAGACAAAGGGGTGTGCGTAGCCACCCAACTGCTGGTCAGAAAGGTGATGAGAAAATGTCCTGGTGATGAGGTACTAACGCCGGTCGTTGCACTGGCAAAACAATGCGTGGAGGGGGTCCAATTCAACTAGGTTGAATTCCTCTATGAATAATTTCTAACCAACTGCAAGGAAGCTTAGGAGCAGGGCAAGACCTTCCACTACGAGTGGTTGCTCTTATCTATCTTACTGGTGATGGGGGAAACTGCCTGAGGACAGTCAGTTCCCTCTTGTTGAACAAGACTTGCCAGAGGCTGCAAAATATGCGTCGCTCTGAGCTACAAAGGATGCCACGTGGATCCGCGAGACTAAGATCTTCTGGGTGCTCATGGAGGTTAGCATCTGGATGTGGATTAACAGAAGGCCGCACATATCCCCCACAGTGTACAACAGTCTGCAGAGCTTTGTGGACTTCAAGGTAGATATGCATAATGTGTATATCAAGGTGCGTAAGGATCTGACGCAGACCTGGACCAAGCTTCCTTTCATCGCAATTGATGATGCCATCTTCTCTGTGCTTGACTCATGGCCTACCGAGTGGCGCACCCTGTATCTGGCAGAAAGGGATAGAATAGTAGCACAGAAGCAAAAGGATGCAACCAAGTTGCATGTCACGAAGTTGACCCAGCAGAGGCACAACGAACAAGTGGCCGTGGAGGTAAGGGCTACCTGCGAAGCAGCAAAGGTAGATGCAGAATAGGCGAAGGCCACTGAAGAAACAACAAAACAAGCAATAGGGTCCATTGTGACATAGGAGGAAGGAGCACAGGACGTGTCTACAAGGCAGGGACCAGATACAGTAGAAGGCGTAGATGTGAGCAAAACAACCACTCAACTAAAATGGCTACACGTCACAAAGTAGTCAGGTCCACACAAGAAGGCCAAAGCTTTCAAATTGGACGTTGATCCAATTACATTGATAGAGGGTGACCTCTATGACATCGGTGACAAAGTTTGAGAGGTCACCCGGGAAGCACTCCAAGAAGCGATGACAAAGCAACAAAATGTGTTGGGGGCCCTAAGGGCATAGCTGTAGGAACTTTAGGTGTAGCCCCCATAGGAAGGAGCAATAGCCACCTATGGTGCCGTAAGTACATCAGCAGCGGAGTAGTTGCTACGCGCAAAAATGGCCAACACCATAGTGCTGCCAGAAGGAGCACTAACAGCGGAAAGCGAGGAGGACCGAGCTGCGGTGGGCAGGATCAAGGGACTTTGCCTAAACTTGGCTGCCCTTCCGTGGGATATATTATATTAGCTACAGGACGGAGCGACAACAAAACTCCGCACTAGGGAAGGACGCGCAGTGTAGATGCTCAGCAAACAGAGAATCAACCTTGAGCAGCTCAGTGTACAATGCGATGAAGTGATTGTGTAAAATCAACAGCTGGAGCAACTGGTAGAGGAAGCATGTCGTCATGTTCCAGAGCTAGAAATCATGACAGACCTACCGGTTGGAGTGTGAATCCACAAGTTAGCTAGTGGATTCTGTGAGGCAAAGGAGGAAGCAATGAGGGTACAGTTGGACCTCAACCTTCAGATTTCCGAGCTACGACTAAAGGCGTAGCCCTCTACTCCCCCAGAAGTTAGGAAACAATGCACGGGCACTATTCAAAAAGGGCTGGAGGAAATAGGACAGGCAGTACAGAATTGCACTGCTATGTTGGAAGAATCCTTTGCGGTCCTCACTTCATTACATGAGGACCCCAACATACAATGCCTAGAAATAGAGGCACAGGAGCTTCAAGTGCAGTATGATAGTGTGCATGGAATGGTGCAAACAGTTGTCCTGACCCAACGGTTTGTGAGGCTACAACAGGCAAAGGATTTGAAAGAATAGGTGGATTTCGCGTGGCAGAAAGAGGCAGTCCTTAAAGCGCGTGTCCAGGCTTGGATTGATGAGGCCTTCCTCATCATGGCAGACATCGAAGGAAAGCTCGCATAGACGAAGGTGATGTATGCCTTAAGATAGGGATTTTCCCCTAATAGCAAGACTTCGGCCGAAAGAGTTGAGCAAATCCAACATATTGCAGAACAGTGTGTTGCAGACCTCCGGGCAGTGTAGGATCGGTTGGAAGGGATCCGTGCCAAGATCGCTGCACCAGTAGAGTGACTCGGGACGAGTCACAATGATTGTGTTGGGGGCCTGTTGGGCATGGAATCCCCCTCGCAGCAGGTTTTGGGGCTCAAAGCCCAAGTTTTGGTCAAATATGTTGTAAAACTCTGTGAATTGTGGGCACAGAGCACGAAGTGTACAATTGAGTCATAGGGTTGTCTGCCCTAAACATTGTATTGTAAATTAGTGTAAATTCAGCCTACCCATGGTCCTCAGACCATGGGATTGTATAAATAGAGCGAGGCTTTAAGTTGTAAGGAAAAGTAGAGAATAGATGAGCAGCGAAGGAATGGTTCGAACTTAGAGTAGAGTTCTGAGTGTCTTGGGTTGTGGTAGTAGGAAGAGGCTCTGCAACTGAGTGTGTAGAGGCCTAGTAGAGTTCGAAGCTAAGTGCGCAGACCCTTGCAGCTGAGTGCCCAGGGCGGTGTCGGGTTTGTAAGCAAGATTGAAGATTAATAAAAGAGAAGTTGATTTCTATTCTTGTGTATTTGTTGTGCATTATCTTCTTTATGTTTGTATTCAGTTATGTATTGCACACACTGATATAATTGATAAATATGTTGTAATAACCATAAATCTTATGCACACGAGTTAAGTAATCATTTAATTAGCAAGGATCTTGGGTATTATATGGGTTGCACCCCGAGTAAGGCTGTGCGGAAGCCGCGTCGCAGTCGTGAAGGGATCACAAGTGCGTGTAGTGATAGGTCAGATCATGGACCTCTAAAAGCCCATCATACATCCCAAGGGTGCGGAAACCTAGTTCTAGCACCCTCCCATACTACTTCAGGTGAGACCTCAGTCCGTGCTCCGCGGATTGTTGCCGAAAGGGCGAGTAGTGCTGGGATTTTCTTGGCTAAATCACCTCTAAACCTAGGTCAGGCCCATACAAGCCAACATCATCATACATAAGTGCAATAACGATAATCGAAATTTAGGCTTTCATACATAAATAATTAAAAAAAATTGATTGCTTAATACATAAGTAAAAAGGATTACGAGATAAAAGTACCATTTATAATACATCCTCCTCTTGTGTTTCAACAATATTGATCTATCTTCAATCCATTCAACATCATCTAAGATTACGCAAGTGCAATTTCAGTAGAAGATTCTAAGTTAGATAAAAGTAAATCTTGTTCCATATATTTCACTAGAACTTCCTCAAAGGGACAAAAGTGCATGTTTTGACGAGAGTTTCTGATAAAATTTTGGATCCCTCTCTAAATGCATGAGATGGGTTTAAATACTAAAACTATAAAAGTAAAAATAGATTATTACAAAAATAGTTGAGGAGGTTTAAACGACCTGCCTCAATTTATGTAAAAATAAAATCAAAATTAAAGTAAACAGGGTGACTAACTATGTTGCATTCGATCCTTCAGATCGCAAATGTCCACCATAGGCTTCAGCTGTGTAGGTTGGTCGACTTTATCTCTCAACTGTCCATCAAATATGGCATCAGTCAGCGCTGGCACCATTTTATCGGCAGAAGTGGTTAGGAATCACAGGGTCATCCATTAGCTGTGAGGCTTAACCAAATGTTGCCACTATGCCTCCCAGTCTAGCTTGGTCATTTGCCTTATCACTTCTGCTTTTTCATCCGCTGCCTATTTCCTTTGTTGTTCGAGATGTTTCGCATATGGAAGGAACCCTGGAATAGACTCTACTACTATTGGCACCATGCAAATTATCATTTATATTTTCTATGATAATATTTGTTGCTGCTGCCGCATCCATTGTTTCCTTTTCTGCTTCTTTAAGCTGAGAATCCCAGCTTGCAAATAGAATTTCCTTATGTGATTCTTCTCTCTTGGGCATGTCGGATTTTCTCCCCTCCTCTGTATTTTTCCAGGTGATGAAATCAGAGACCTTTTTAAATATCTCATCATATTTAAGTTGCATTTCTATGACTTGACTTGTCAATTTATTACTTGTTTCACAATAAGATTTCCAGTGTGATATATTTTGGCATAGTAATTCTTTTTTATGTGTCAACTAGGAATTAAGTTTGAGTGCTTCAGCAATATACTGATCAATTTTTGGATCTTCTTTATGTAGATAAGTTATTTCCTGCACCTATGCTTCCTTCTTGGCTAAGCTGATTCAATGTTCTATTTGCATCTGTTCAAATTCCTGTTGAAGCTTGGCCAACTATATCTTTCCCTGCTAGTCAGATTTGACTTGCTGTAATTGTTGCTCCAACAACGTTATATTATTTTCCTTTTCTCTAAGCAACATTTGGACTTCTGTTTCTTTGTCTATGGTTGTTGTAGCATAAGCACCTGCAAACTGCGAGAGTCTAGTTAAGTTGGCGAATGGATCGACAGGCAAGTCCTTCCATAGAACATCCATTAATTCATTTTCAGGGGTAGTTGTAGCTATAGAGTCCAATTTTATTTTCTCTTTTCCTTTTCACCATGGCCTTATGTTTTGGGCTATAGAATACATCCATAAGGGGTATTTATTCAATTCTCAGAATTATTTCGGAGGTGGGGGTAACAAGGATATGCTCTACTTCTGGTTCATTTGCAATTTATTCCACTATAATTACCAGAGTTGTCTTCTATTGTGGAGTTCGCAACTATTGCACCTGTTCCTCTATATTGAGACTTTTATTAAAATTATCCCACTCTTCCTCTAAGTCAATTACCATGGGTTTTATTAGTTGTGTAGAGGTAGTAGCAATTTCAACCTGCTTTCTAGCTGAAGCTTGTTCAACTATCTTCTGTGTAGATTGGGCAGTATCCTCAATGCTTCTTCTTTTTCCATTTTGTGATGATTGTCGCGATTCCTCGATAGATTTTTCTTGAGACTCTGCCCCAGAATTGGATTTGGAATTTTCTTTGGAGTCACCTTCTATAGTCACACTGGGAGTAGGCTCCCTTATTGGTTCAATTCATAATTGTTAAGTAGTTGTGCCATATGTTTCAATTCTGCAAAGGTATTTTATGCAAAAAGATATCATCAAAAACATCCTCCTCATTAGTGAATACTTTTATTTTCACCATAGTGGTGAAATTCTTGACAGTGCCGAGCAAGTCATACTGCCATCTGTTAGAAAATTATTTATTACGGAGCAATGGAACACATAAAATATTGCAGAAATATAAACACAGAAAACGCACAAAACAAGAGAGACACAGATATACGTGGTTCACCCAGTTTGGGCTATGTCCACCCCGAACATCCAGTCCTTCCTTTCTATTATCCAGCAAAATGAAGAGACACAACCTACAGCAAATCCGCTGTAATATCCTCTGTTTTCTCTCACAGTCTCACCTCTCTGTTTCTCGCTCACAGAATACACATCTATCACACAGCCTCAAATACAATGCCCTCATACAAAGAGAGGGGTTGCCTTCTAGGGCAAAAAAACCCTAAACTAAACATAAGTTCTACCGTCATATCATCCGCCTAATGAACGGCCCAGATTGACTAGAAATTACTATACTTTTACAAGGCAATTTTACATTTATTTTTGGCTTCGAGGGCACTACCCCCGAGCCCCCGCCGGGGGACCGCTGGCCCTCGTACCCACCAGCCAAGGGGGATGGGACCCCCCGGACCCCCGCGGGGGGGACAAGTCCCCCCCGCACCCCCCCCGCGTGGAGGGGTGTACAAAACTTCCTGGGGTATACATCCGGCTGAAACAAAGACCTCTGAACAATCATGCTCCACATACAACAATCTCCCACTTGGAGAATGATTGTAGCAACTCCACCGCTGCTTCATTTGCTGGACAATGACTCCTCTTTGGACCTGGTTGTTTCTCATCTTCATCGTCATCCTTGAAGACCAATTGAAACTGAGCATGTTCTCAGTTTCTCCATGGTTACAACTTTTGTTAGCATATCTACAGGATTCTGGCTAGTGTGTATCTTTTCCAGCTTCAACTCTCCATCTTCCAACACTGATCGTATGAAATGATACTTGAATTGTATGTGTTTAGTCCTGGAATGAAATGCTGAGTTCTTTGCAAGATGAATGGCACTTTGGCTATCACTGTATAACGTGCCCATATCATGCTCCTTACCCAATTCACCCATAAACCTTTGTAACCAAATCATTTCTTTACTAGCCTCTGTAGCAGCAACATACTCTGCTTCTGTTGTTGAAAGTGCAACAACACTTTGGATTTTTGAAACCCAACTGACAGCTGTTCCTCCAACAGTAAATACATATCCTGTAGTGCTCCTCCTGTTATCTCTGTCACCTGCCATATCTGCATCAACATATCCTTGTAGGGAGATGTTTGAACCACCAAAGCATAATGCTTGATTTGTGGTACCTTTCAAATATCTGAGAATCCATTTCATTGCCATCCAATGTTCCTTTCCTGGATTGTTCATGTACCTGCTTACAACTCCTACTGCATGTGCAATATCAGGCCTTGTGCAGACCATTGCATACATTAAGCTTCCAACTGCTGATGCATATGGAACTTTAGACATATAATCCATGTCTTCTTCGGTCTTTGGGAACATTTCCTTGCTAAGTTTGAAATGGCTAGCAAAAGGTGTACTAACTGGTTTTGCATTGTGCATGTTAAATCTTTTCAACACTTTTTGTATGTACTCATTCTGAGACAATGTTAATTTACGATTTTTCCTGTCTCTAGTTATTCTCATACCAAGGATTTGTTTTGCAGCTCCCAAATCCTTCATTGCAAATGAATTTGCCAATTTTCTTTTGAGCACATTTATTTCCTGCATGTTAGATCCTGCAACAAGCATGTCATCTACATACAATAACAATATAATATAGCTGCCATCATTTTGCTTTTTCAAATAAACACAATGATCAGAGTGACATCTAGTATAACCTTGTTCAGACATAAACTTGTCAAATTTTAGATACCACTGCCTTGGAGCCTGTTTTAATCCATACAAGCTCTTCTTCAACCTGCACACTAGTTTCTCCTTCCCTTTCACCTCATATCCTTGTGGATGCTGCATATATATCTCTTCCTCCAAATCCCCATGGAGAAAGGTTGTCTTTACATCTAACTGCTCAAGATGCAAAACTTCAGCTGCTACAAGACTTAAAATAGTTCTGATTGAAGTCATTTTAACAACAGGAGAAAATATTTCATCAAAATCAATACCTTTCTTCTGTGCAAACCCCTTCACCACAAGTCTAGCTTTATACCTCTGTTTTCCTCCATCTTCTTCCTTCAACCTGTAAACCCATTTATTCTGCAATGTTGTTTTACTTGCAGGCAACCTGACTAAGTCCCAAGTCTGGTTATGTGCTAAGGAGTCCATCTCTTCTTTCATGGCTTGCTCCCACTTCTTCCTGGTTTCTACCTGCACTGCTTCTTCATAACATTCGGGTTCACCAGAATCAGTCAACAATAAATAATATAATGAAGGAGAGTAACGTTCAGGGGGTCTACTTATCCTGGTAGATCTTCTAACACCACTTTCAGGTGTTTGGGGTGCCTGTTGCTATTGTGGTGGTTGCTGTTGTTGTGGTTGTTGATTATTATTATTTTCAGGCACCTTTACTTTTTCAGTGATTTCATCAAGAACTGCGTATTCCTTGTTTTCTTTTTCTTGCTTCTTTTCCTGCAACTGATTCTTATACAAGACCTTTTCATTGAATATTACATCTCTGCTCCTAATGATTTTGTGATTTTCATAATCATATAAGCGATAACCAAAATCATTAACACCATATCCAATAAAGGTACATTTCTTTGACTTTGCCTCAAGCTTTGTTCTATTTTCTTTATCAATATGGACAAAGGCCTCACAACCAAAAGGCTTTAAAAAAGAGTAGTTTACCTTTTTACCTGTCCATGCTTCCTCTGGAACACCACCATCCAAGGAACTTGAAGGCCCTCTGTTTATTAGATAAACAACAGTATCTACAGCATCTGCCCAAAACTGTAAAGGCAATCCTGCATGCTCCATGATTGTTTTGTTCATCCTTTCTGACACACCATTTTCTTGTGGTGTTCTTGGAACTGTCTTCTCTCTGCGAATTCCATGCTCTGAACAGTACCTATCAAACTCTTTGCTGCAATATTCACCTCCATTGTCTGATCTAAGACACTTCAATTTCTTTCCTGTCTCAATCTCAACCAAAGCTTTCCATTTCTTGAAAGTATCAAATACATCAGATTTATTCTTAATACAATAAATCCAAGTTTTTCTAGTTGCATCATCAATAAAAGTAACATAATAATGAGAGCCACTGAGAGATGATACCTGAGCAGGTCCCCATACATCTGTATGCACAAGCTCTAATTTTTCATTCTTCTTTTCTTTCCCAACTCTGAGAAATTTGACTCTCTTCTGTTTTCCATAAATGCAATTCTCACAGAAGTCCAAATCAACATTCTTCAAACCCGGCAACAAATTCCTTGAGTGAAGAATCTTCATCCCCTTTTCACTCATGTGTCCGAGCCTATGATGCCATAATGCTGCATCTGCTCCTTTGGAAGTTAAAGCATTAACAGAGTTAGAAATACCATTGCATAAATACAATGTACCAACCTTTTCGCCTTTTGCTATTACCAGGGCTCCTTTGGTGACCTTCCAAGCTTTATCTGTGAAAGTTGTCACACAACCTTCACCGCCTAACTGCCCTGTTGAAATCAGATTTTTCTTTAGATCTGGAACATGCCTTACCTCCTTTAATAGCCATTGGTTTCCATTCTGCTGTTTTACAAGAACCTTACCCATTCCAACGATTTTACAGGGTTTATCATCACCCAAACGAACTTGTCCAAAATCTCCTTGAACATAGTCATGAAAGTATTTCTTATCAGGTGTGGCATGGAATGAAGCCCTTGAATCTACCACCCAGGAATCAGTAATATTTTCGAAAGAAAGAATCAAAGCATCTTGTAACACCTCACCTGTCACATTTGCTTCATGATTGTTTTCTTGCTGTGCATCTCCTTCTTTTCCCTTCCGAGATCTACAGTCTTTCTTTAGGTGTCCTTTCTTTCCACATTTCCAGCACACTATCCCCGATCTGGACTTGGATCTGCCTTTCCTTGATTTACTGCGATATCCTAAGCTCTTTCCTCTTTCCATTTTTCTTCCTCTAGACTCTGCACTCAAAGCATTTCCCGATGTCTCACCGGAGCTTTTCCGTCACATTTCCTCGCTAAGGATAGCACCAACAACATCATCAAACTTTAAAGTACTAGATCCAGAAACGGAGTTACTAATGGCCATTACCAAACCATTCCAACTTTCTGGTAATGAGCACAAGAATAACAGAGCTCTAACTTCATCATCAAAGTTTACCCCTACAGAACTTAACTGACTTGTAACTGTATTAAAATCATTTAAATGGTTTGCAATAGATCCACCTTCCGACATATTCATATTAAATAACCATTTCATAAGAAATACCTTGTTTGAGGCCGAGGGTTTTTCATATAGTTTCGACAACGTCTTCATCAAACCCTCTGTCGTGGTTTCCTTCGAAATGTTGAAGGCGACTGACGCAGCAAGGCACAACCATATTGTTCCGAGTGCCTTTCTATCGAGAAGGTTCCATTCTTCATCTTTCATACCCGTCGGCATCTTTGTTTTTCCGCCCAATGGTAGGTATAGATCTTTCTGATACAGATAATCTTCCATCTGCATCTTCCACAGCGAGAAGTTTTGGCCGTTAAATTTCTCGACCCTAAACTTACCATCTTCCGCCATTGCTCCCACTCGAACCAGGAACCCTTCTTTCCTGCGAGTTTATCATCCAAATAGAACTTCGGCTCTGATACCAGTTGTTAGAAAATTATTTATTACGGAGCAATGGAACACATAAAATATTGCAGAAATATAAACACAGAAAATGCACAAAACAAGAGAGACACAGATATACGTGGTTCACCCAGTTTAGGCTATGTCCACCCGAACAGCCAGTCCTTCCTTTCTATTATCCAGCAAAATGAAGAGACACAACCTACAGCAAATCCACTGTAATATCCTCTGTTTTCTCTCACAGTCTCACCTCTCTATTTCTCGCTCACAGAATACACATCTATCACACAGCCTCAAATACAATGCCCTCATACAAAGAGAGGGGTTTCCTTCTAGGGAAAAAAAACCCTAAACTAAACATAAGTTCTACCGTCAGATCATCCGCCTAATGAACGGCCCAGATTGACTAGAAATTACTATACTTTTACAAGGCAATTTTACATTTATTTTTGGCTTCGGGGGCACTGCCCCCGAGCCCCCGCCGGGGGACCGTTGGCCCCCGGATCCCCCAGCCGAGGGGATGGGCCCCCCCCAGACCCCCGCGGGGGGGAAAAGTCCGCCCCGCACCCCCCCCCCCCCACGTGGAGGGGTGTACAAAACTTCCTAGGGTATACATCCGGCTGAAACAAAGACCTCTGAACAATCATGCTCCACATACAACACCATCCAGGGAATTTGGGTAATTGCAGAGATAGCATGTTCTCTGCTTATTTGAACATGTGTCCCAGGTCATGTAGTGCAAATGCTCCTCATTGTACAGGGAATGTAGGCCAAATGGCCTTTTTTTATTCTTTCAGTGTATGGCTCATTCCTCCCTCACTAGCTGGCTGATAGCCTATCTCCCTAGCCATTAATTTATCTGGAACATAGTATGGGAGGATGTGGGGGGGGGGGGGGGGGGGGGGATGCTGCAAAAAACTTTGATATATGTAAATGTTTCCTCCTCAAACCATTTGACCACTGGGAGGATGTCAACTTCATCTTCTTGGGAAAACCTGGGGGGTGTCTCGATTATAAAGCCGCTTGTGAAGAGGGAGTATAACTCCATGTAAAACCTTGAAAAAATGTGGCTAAAAATTGGATTCCCACATGACCTTGTGGTACACGTGAACGGGAAGTGGATTCCGAACAGTCCATTTCCATCCCATAATGGGGAACTTTGAACTAAAACAAATAGCATCCATAACATAGGCGCTCATAAAAAATGGAGGGTAAACCCTCGAAGCAATACTTCTTCTCCTTCTATACTTGATAATTGTTTTTGCTAAATTATTTGACAAGATTTGGGCCCAATTCATGATAGTTATGTTAACGAATCAGTCTATTAATGACAACCACTTTGGGGAGAACTTGGTACTATCAGGTCTGCCAAACAGTTTACATAACATAGCCACATCAAAACTATAAGGGGGACAAATAGATGCAGTAGTGTACATACCATTTTTGTCTTTCTTGATTTTCTCTTCATTTTTTGACCAGGTGCAGGTGCAATCCGCGGGTCGTTGTTACCTTTAGCAAACTTCTCTACGAATTATCTGTTGTAGATTACGTGTGGCTCTAGTAGGTGGTACATAAGCCGTAGGTTGTCCGGGGTAAAATATCTAATGACCCCTTGGCTTCTCGTCTTGAATTCTTTGTCTGAGATGTCTGCTTCATCAATAACCCATTTTACCATGTCAGTATAAGGGATTATATTCAGCTGAGCGGCTATGTGGTGCAAAAATGAGCAAGTCATCTCTAGCATGGAAGCGTCTGAGGAATCTCATCCGTCAACTATAACATTTGTTTCCATAATCCTCGATTGTTCCTCCTCCAGTATGTTGTACATAGTCTCCCATGTAGAGATTCCTCCCTCTATGTTGCATGTGGTATCTATGAACAAGGGAGTCATCTATGTTTTCTCAGA
This sequence comes from Pinus tabuliformis, assembly GCA_031772625.1. Taxonomy (NCBI): domain Eukaryota; kingdom Viridiplantae; phylum Streptophyta; class Pinopsida; order Pinales; family Pinaceae; genus Pinus; species Pinus tabuliformis. Next base: position 2,058,125,143 of record CM062818.1, read on the forward strand.
GGCTACAACTTTTCCTTTCATCCCCATTTATCTCAATGCTCTACTCTGTGGGTTTTTCCTGAAATGAAGAACAATAGCTATCAAACACTCAAATATGAACATAAAAATGAAATAATGCAAAGAGCTTGTAAAGGTGGTAAAAGAAGCATTATTTGAATGCACGTAACAAGATATTGTATCAAGCTGAATGATTTTTCACACGTAAATGCAGTTATTTCCCACTAATTCCCACTAATGATTCATTATCCCTTAGCTTTATTTCTCATAAATGTTTGCATCATAAAACGAGATGAAAACTTCTAGGGTGGCAAGCCATTGTACTGCGATGATAGTGATTGTGTGATTTGCGAAGCAATATTGCAAATCAAAATATCGTAATATGTGCCTTTTATCATTCTTACCTCCTACTATGTGTCTGCGAGATGCGAGATGTCCATTAGCTATTTCATATATAGTTAATCGTTAGGTTTATCCTATGCAATAGACTTGACGGACTCTAAATATTTACTTTTAATATTCTAAGGTGTGGGTTCGGGCGCGAATCATATATCGCAATATCGGCTTATGGTAAGTGCAAAGAGTTTGCTTGAATACCTAAAATGCAATGCAATACAAGTCAAAGTGCCATCGCGATTTTGCAACTCACAAATCTTGCTATATCATTTTTAAGAGAGAGTTATTTATGAGTCGTGATATGCGATGCGAGACTTAAGCCTAAAAAGCTTAAGGACTTCTATTTTCGTCAGATTTTATGATAATTTATACCATGGAGCCCTTATTTAATCATTTTTCTTAATTTTGGAGGTTTTTTAGAAAGGTCCTTTGGTGGGTTTTAGACATGCTATATATGAAAAGTTAAGTATTTAGTAGTTCCCGTAAAGGTTTTGATTGTTATCTTTTCTTTATTCAAAAAATAAAAAAAAATGACTAAATGCTAAGTTTTTTTTTTTGGATGAGATTTTTTAAATGGTCCCCATTTAGTTAATGCAATATTAACTATTATTATTAACAAATGGGGGGTTGTTGAATACCACAACACACTGCTAGTTCGGCTTGTTTGATCCTTGCATCTCAATCCATGAAAAGAATTTCCTTGTGTGTCTCCTCGATCCCAGGTAGATTATCTGTCCTTCCCTCTTCTCTTTCTTGCCATTTGATGAACTTTGAGATTCCTGTGTTTATATCAGTAATCTCAGTTCTCTGGTCAATCGCTTTATCTATTAGTTGGTCACTAGTGATCAGATAAGGAGTGATATGTGACATCTTTTGGAAAAATTGTTCTTGATGTTTTAATAAGAGAGAATTTAGCTCTAGCACCTCTTTGATGAATTCCTTGACAATAGGAACATCCTTATATCTTTCCATGGCTTGCTACAAGTATTGGAGTTGCATGTTTTTGGTCGATATGTCTGCTTCATGGCTTATCTTCAGCATCTCCATGCTCTATTGCAATTGGGCCAGTTGCACAACGGCATGCCTATTCACACTTACCTTCTTTGTTTCGAGTTGTTGCTCGATATGTACAAAATTCTCTTCCTTTTCCTTAAAAAAAACAGATATCTCGATAGCTTTGTCCATGGTGGCAGTTGCATACACTCCTGTAAATTGTGACAATCTAGTCAAGTTTTCAAATGGGTTGGAAGGGATGTCCTTCTAAACTATGTCCATAGGCTCATTCCCAGGTGGGAGCTCGAGTGTTTCTATCCTTCTTCTTTTCCTCTGTCTCCTTACCACAACCTTGTGCAGTGGGCTGTAGAAAAAATCAAGAGGAAGGATTTTAGTCACCTTTAAGACAATTTCCGATGTGGGTAGAGCAAGAATGATTTCACTCTACTGAGACATCATCGCTTGCTCATTTACCGGTTTAGACTTTCTGTTTTTCTAAACATGCAGAGGAGTTTGATACTCCATAGTTTCCTTGGAATTTGTTGTCTTGGGAGTGTCTTGTATTTTATTATTGAATTGATCCTACTCGTGCTCCAAACTACTACTTTTGACCTCAGAACTAATATCTTTGGGTGGGATACTCATACCCTGCTTTTCGGCTAACTTCCTGCTAGATTCGGCTATGTTCTCGGTGTCTTGGGCCTTCCCTATATCTGGTGCTTTCCTAGTATCTACTTGAAACTCTATGTGAGAATCAAGTCCCTCGCTATTGACAGTCACATTGGGTGTAGGTTTTTCCTTGATTTTTAACAAATGTAGAGGAATTATCTTGAGACTTTTGTTTTTGAACTCCTAAAAGATTTCAAAATCTTTAGGACTTAGATTTGTCCTTGCCCATTCAAAATATTGTTCGAAGGATTGAGACGACTATAAAAGGTCTTCAAAATCATTAGCCTCATGGTTATAAGGCTTGATCTTTACTGTAATAGTGATGTTATATGCTATCTTGTCTGGATCAAATTGCCTTTTGGGCAAAGGATGGAGCCTGAGGCTTTCCAAGGTTACTGACTCCCTTATTGCATGGTTAAAATTTGCTAATGAAAAGGAACCACACCTAATAGGAAAATATGACCATAATAACTTCTTTCTTTCTTTCAGGACTTTGGTCAAGCCTTTTCCCATGGTCTGGTGGGCTATTTCTCTTGATAGTAATTTATCAAATACATACAAAGGGAGGACATGTGGGTCTGCTGTACTACCAAAAACCATGATGTATGTAAACCATTCTTCATCAAAATATTTTCCGACTACAAGAAGGTATGTAGCCACTTCTTTGGAAAACTTGGGGGCTTTCTTATTGAAAATTAATTGATGCAATGGCAAAATACAGGATGGCATATTTTATAAAAAATGGGGTATATAATGAGATTACAAAATTTGTTTATGGCTGAGAAGGATAGGGTAGGGATCCTGCAAGGTCCATTTCCAACCCATGATTGGAGATTTAGTGCAGAAACAGATGGCATCCATGATGTAGGCACTAAAAAAGAATGGAGGAAGGCTCTCTTGAGAGGAGGATCTCTTCTGTTGATATTTGGTGATGACAGTGGCTAGGTTATCAGATAGGATGGTGGCCCAATTCATGATGTGAGAATTGACACAAACATCAATCAAAGGAATCCATTCTATGGAAAACTTAGCATTATTAGGTAATATGTATAGTCTACATAAGATAGCAACTGCATAGTTGTAGGGGTTTGCCAAAGAGGCTACATGATACATACTCATTTTATTAAATTTGAACTTGTTCTCCAGTACCCTCCAGCCCTGGATCATCTTGAAAGGTTCTTTTTTCTTCTTTGCGAAGTTGGCCACAAATGATTTATCATATATGTCTTGAGGGTCAAGTATATGGTACATTTGCTTTAAGTCTTCCACTTTGAATGACCCCATGAGTTCCATTCTTGAGTTCCTGAATTGCATATCTTCAATAGTGAGGTTTTTGACCACCCAGCTAATCATACCAATGTATGGGATGATTTTTTCTCTCGCTCCTATTCTATGAAGGAAAGAACTGGCAGCATCCTTGAATTGGAGTCTCGAAGGTTTTATTGAGTCAATCGTCACTTTTATGAAAGTAATATTAGGACACTCATCCTCAAGTCTATTGTATATGACCTCCCAAGCTGTTTCTCCTCCATCGGCGCTGCAGACAGTATCAGAGAATATAGGAGACATTTATGATAGCTCGGACTCTGTAATGCTCTGTTTTTTCTGTTTTTGCATCACTTTCCACAATTACATGTCTTTTGTGGCTTGCCTGAAATGGAAGAGATATACTCAGTGCAATGGAAGAGATATACTCAATAAGATCATGTTTTTCCAAAGAAATAAGGTTTACTTTGATACTCAAATGTCCTAATTATTTCTTTAACTTTGCCTACTTATAGAAGCGAAAAATAAAAAATATTATCAAAGATTTTATTTTGATAAACCAAAAGTAAATACTATATAACCTTTATTTTACTAAGAATTTTAAAGGGGATATGATATAAAATTAGAAGAGGCTATCTTCTAGGAAAAGTATTTCTTCAGAATTTTCCCATTAACTAGGAAAATAATTTGTCCTTCCTGATAAGTCTTGTAAAAGAAATGTTGATTGACCAATTTTCTCAATGATTTGGAAAGGGCCAAGCCATAGTCTTTGGAATTTGGTATGTTTACCTTTTTCCTCATGTGCTTTGTCCCATTTCAAAACTAGATCACCTACTTCAAAAATTTTATGACTAGTAGAGGCTGTATCAAAAGAGGCTTTGACTAATTGCTAATGATGGAAGTGGGTAGCTTTAGCCTTTTCTCGTTCTTCTTTGAGCTTAAGAATCTGGAATTTTCTTGCTTGGAGAGAAGAGGAAGGGTTTTCATTGATGAATTGCACTAGGGTGAGAGATGGAATTGCTATGTTTATGGGGAGAACAACTTCTTTTCCATAAACTAAAGCAAAAGGAGAAGAACCGATGGAGGCCTTCTGTGTAATTCTATCTGTCCAAAGAGCAAATGTCAATGCTTTGTGCCAATTCCTATGATTTTGGTCAATAGTCCTTTTGATGATTCTGATGAGGTTTTTGTTTGTCAATTCTGCTAATCCATTACCTTGTGGATAATAGTTGGCTAAATACTTTAATTTAAAACCTCACTTTAAAGAAAATTCCACCACTGTTTTTCCAGAAAAATAAGATGTGTTTTCAAACATTAAAGCTGTAGGTAAGACAAACCTGGTAATTATGTACTAATCAATGAAGTCTGTGACATTTTCTGTATTAGCTATCTTTAGTGGGATAGCTTCTACCCATTTTGTAAAATAATCAGTAGCTATAAGGATGTATTTGTGCTGCTTGGAAGAGTTAGGAACAATCTCACCAATTATATCTAATCCCCATTGTTCGAATGGTTGTTGGATGTTTACTGGTTGCAAATGGAATGCTGGCTTCTTTTCTCTTCCGGATACAGTTTGACAAGTTTTACACTTTCTTGCATACTCATGTGCATCCTTAAATAATGTTGGCCAATAATAACCTACGTGAAGGATTTTGTGAGCTCTGGTGTTTCCTCCAAAGTGTCCTCCAGCTGGTCCATCATGTAATTCCTGCATGACCTTTTCAGCTTCAGGTTTTTCTAGGAATCTTAACAATACCGAATCATAATTTTTCCTAAACAATACATCATTGATTAATTAATACTAATTTGATTTCAACCTTAAAGCATGCTTTATTTTATAATTGAGATGCATAGGAGCATATCGATTCTTCAAATAAAACTTCAAATCAACATATTGGGATTGTGCATCATTGAGGCTTACCTATGATATTTTCACTTCACTACTTTGGTCTTCTTCTGTTGATAAGTGGGAAGCTCTAGTTAACATCCTACAAAAACCTTGGCCCCTAATGATTTTAGCTGGCCAAATTTCTACATCGTACTCTTGAAGCGCAGTAACCCAATTGTCTCTTTTCTACCCTACTTCTCTTTGAATCAATAATTGTCTTACTGTAGGGTAAGGAACTACTATCTTTGGATGGGTTTTGAGAAGAAAGGTCTAAAATGTTTCAAGGTTTTAAAAAAATCAAAAGCTTGTTTCTCAACAGCTAAATAATTGAACTCGACACCTTGCAAGTTAGAACTGGAAAAAGAGATGGGTGCCTCAATATTTTGATCATTCAGCTGTGTTAAAACCATTGCATATGATGTATTAGATGAAAAGGTGCACAAAACAAAAGGTTTGAGAAAGTCAGGTGTTGTTAAAGAAGGAGCATTGATAATGGCTTTTTTAATTGACTCAAATGATTCTCTTTCATCTTTACCCACTTAAAGACTGCGTTTTTTCTTACCATTGTTTGAAGGGGTAGGACAATCTGTGAAAAATATTGAAAAAATATTTTTACAAAATTAATTTGGCATAGGAACAATTGCATGGTATTTTTGTTATGTGGGAGAGGAATTTTTTCAATCTCTTGGACTCTATCAGGATCAATGTAAATCCCTTTCTTGGACACTATAAATGCAAGGGGTTTTCCTTCTGGTAAAGAAAAATAATATTTTTTGGGATTTAAAGAAAAGAAATATTTCTTACATCTTTCAAAAAATGTGCTTTAGGTCATTTAAATGATTGTTTCTATCCTTAGAATATACTATGATGTCATCTAGGTAAATAACATCTGATTTATTAATTAGACCTTTGAAAGCAATATCCATAGCATGTTGAAATGTAGCACCTGCATATATAAGTGCGAAAGGCATCTTCTGATAAGCATATGTCCCCCACTTGGTCCTCAATGTTGTCTTCAATCTGTCATCTAGATGTACAAGAATTTGATTGTATCTTGAAAATCCATCTAGAAAAGACATTAATTCGGAACCTGCAACTAATTGAAATATTTGCTCCATAGTAGGCAGAGGAAAGTTATCCTTTTGACAAGCTCTATTCAAGTTTCTAAAATCAATACAAATCCTAATATCACCGTTATTTTTCCTCACAGGGACCATATTTGATACCCACTTTGAGTGTCTAACAGGAAATATTATTTTGGCTTTGAGAAGCTTGTTCAATTCAGATTTGATTTGACTTTCAAGGTTTGGGTGAATTTTCCTAATCTTCTATTGTATTGGATTTTCATTCGAAGTCGTTGGTATGGTTTGTTGAATTATATAGGTATCGTAGGTCTTCAGATTTGCATAATCCTAGGCAAAGACACCTTTATATGTTTTTAACAACTTAATGAATGATATCCTTTCTTCATATGATAAATCAAGACCTTGCTTGACATTTTGAGGTTTTTTAGTTGAACCTAGGTTTACTACTTCAAATCTCATAGTGGAACTCTGAGTTTTGGAGTTGGAAATCTTCTTGAATCTATCCTTTAAATCATAGAGATCTTCCATCTTAACTATAGACTTCAGGATTGGGTTTTGATCTTTATGGTTGATTTTCATATCATTCTCATGTTCATTTATGATCTGTTCCTCATAAGACCCTTATGATGTAAGGAAATTGATTATATCAGCATCATTATTAAACACTCTCCAATTTGTCACATTATCGGGAATGGATGGCCTAAAAAATAACTCTATTGAAAATATATCTAGACTAAATTCTTCCGAAGGTATAAGCTTGGATGCCACATTAGCAAGTAAATCAACACTTGCGTTTTGCAATCTGGGAACTGAAGAAATGTTAAAAGCAGTGAAATGAGAAGTAAGATTCTAGGCTAGAGATTGATAATGTTTAAGGTGCCCAGACACACAATGAATTGTGTTTCTTACTTATTTAACGATTATTTCAGAATCTCCATATACTTGCAAATATTTGACATTAAGGCCAATGGCTTTATACAACCCTTGAATCAATGCTTCATATTCCGCGGTATTGTTAGTGCATTGAAATTCAAGTCTGCAGGCTAACATGGTTTTCTCTCCTTGCGGGTTGATTAAAATACATCCTGCACCTGCACCATCTTCATATTTGGAACCATCAAAATAAAGAGTCCAAAATAATGAATTATCTAAAATTTAATCTACTATATTTACACACTTCGAAGCATCTGTTTGTGAAAAATTCTCTATTTGAGACACTACAACATCATTTGGAAAGGGAGGCCTTTGAGTGTTAAAAGATCCCAAAAATGAATCAGCTGAATAATTTCCAATGATATTATTGGTGAAAGCAACAGGTTCATTGCTTCCCTCGAGAACAACGATTGTGTATTTCATGAAATTCTCTTGGTCTATTCTGATTTGGTTTGGTTTACCATCATTTGGCAACCACGTGTGAGACCAATTAGTTGCAAAGTATTCATGCAACTTTTCAAACCAATACCTACTTAGAATTAAACCATAAAATTCGGGGATATCAGCCACTAGAATGTCGATTATCTGCGAAACTTTTGGATTAGAGGAAAGCCTAATTGAAATTGAAGTTATTTATCAAAGTACCTTTACTTTTTTCCTCACCAATTGAACTATGTGTACTGAATATTTTTGACGTGTAATATTCAATTTGGTGCACACGGTCCTTGGCATAATATTTGAAGAGGCTCCTAAATCAGCAAGGCAATTATGGACATTTCTGTTGAAAATCTCATAAGTAAGAAGAAATGGAGGTGTATGAGAGATAGACCTATCACCTATCAGGACTAAATATGTCAGATTTACTTTATTTTAAGAGGAGGGAGGATTTCCCATATCGTAGGCAGCTTCAGTAACTAAAACAGATAGAAGAGGAGATACAGGAATTGTTTTTAACTCTCTTAATAGAATTTTCTGTTGTTGCTTGAGTTTAGTGAGTTCGTGTAATGAAATGTTTTCTATCGTCTTTTTCATATCTTCGACTATGTTATATTCCATTGTATCTGAGATTACTAATGTTTTGGAAGCATTTGGAGGATCTAGTGGAATAAGGTCAGTTTGACTTATCTTAGACTCCTTACTTACTGTTTTCTCCTTTACAGGAGTAGCAATTTTCTGTTTTTGATTTGTTATAGATATATCAGGAGAGTTTTTAATTCTTGTAGCTACTGGCATAGCTTGTGCTTCTTCTTCATTTGGAAGAATGAAATCCCACATTCCATTTAATTCAACTTCTTTTTCTTCTATTTCGGCCTCCTCTTCGGCTGATGAGTCTTCTTTTGTTAAAAATTTTTAATGAAAAGGAGCCGCACCCAATAGGAAAATATGGCCATAATAACTTCTTGCTTTCTTTTAGGACTTTGGTCAAGCCTTTTCACATGGTCTGGTGGGCTATTTCTCTTACTAGCAATTTATCAGAGACAAAAAAAGGGAGGACATATGGGTCTCTTGTACTACCAAAAACCATGATGTATGTAAACCATTCTTCAACAAAATATTTTCCAACTACAAGAAGGTCTATAGCAGCTTCTTTGGAAAACCTGGGGGCTTTCTTATTAAAAATTAATTGATGCAATGGAAAAATAACAACATGGCATATTTTATAAAAATGGGGTATATAATGAGATTCCCAAATTTATTTATGGCTGAGGTGGATAGGGTAGGGGTTCTACAAGGTCCATTTCCAAACCATGATTGGAAATTTAGTGCAGAAACAGATGGCATCCATGATGTAGGCACTGAAATAGAATGGAGGAAGGCTCTCTAGAGAGGAGGATCTCTTCTGTCGATATTTGGTGATGACAGTGGCTAGGTTATCAGATAGGATGGTGGCCCGATTCATGATGTGAGAATTGACATAGGCATCAATCAAAGGAATCCATTCTATGGAAAAAGTAGCATTATTAGGTAACCCGTATAGTCTACATAACATAACAGTTGCATAGTTGTTGGGCTTTTCCAAAGAGGCTACAAGATACATACCCATTTTATCAAATTTGAACTTGTTCTCCAGTACCCTCCAGCCCTGGAACATCTTGAAATAACATTAACTAGCAATAACTTGAAACATCATTGCCTCTCCTCGAGCTGGTAAACATTAATTACCCTGTCAAACTATTCATTATTATATTAAAACACAGTTACTTGCCACACGTGGTGCTTTATTCACGCATCATAGCTTTTTAAACGGTGTCATATAACGTTGCCTATTTATAATGCGAAATGCGATTGTGAATATTGCAATATCACATTTCGCAAATTGTTAATGGATGACATAATGACATGGCTTATTTATTTGTGATTTCTGTGAAACGCGATTGTGAATTGTTAAGGTGTTTTGATCGGGATGTCGCAGTGGGGGGTTTTGATCACATATCGCAACTTCTTTAAGGTGGTTATGGTTATCACATAAAAAAATGTGATTTGTGATTTGCAATGAGGATCCTAAATTTGAGTTGTTTTCTAGGAGTTTTCAAGGGAACTTCTTAGAGTTAGAATTTATTTTTCTAAGACTAAAAAATTAAAAAAAGGGTCCCCATTTATATGTCTAATGTTAGCTATTACTATATAAATGGGGGGGTTGTTACATAGTACAACACATAGTTAGGTGAAAATGATTTTATTTGAAGTACTTCTTTCCTTGGTTGTTGATGGGGTTGACCTCTTATCTCCTTTTTGAGCATCTTATATTTTGCATTGAAGTTCCTTACCTCATCTTGTGAGCTAGATTCACCTTCAATAGTTTCATGAAAACCAAGACCAGTCTTTATAAGAGGAGAACACTGAACTTTGATAATTTCATCTAACGTTTTCGATCCTTTAGCAAATTTAAGATTCAGAGTCTTTGTCTTCTCATGTTATTTTCTTAGACTTACTGCTTCAAATTATAACACTTCCTTGTGCTTTTCCTTTTGAATGAGTTGATGTGTCGGTACTGTGTCTATGAATGTATCCTTTTCTACCAAATAGATTTTGAGTTTAGTGATTTCTTTAAGGAAATCTTCGTTTTCTAAGGTATCATTTTCATATGCCATGAGAAGTTTAATTTCTTGATCATCTTCATCACTATTGGACATGTCATCACTATCATCATGAGTATAATAACTTCTATTGCCGTCTGCAGACATCTTTCCTTTGTCATGAGGGCACTTGCATCGTAATGACCAACTCTTCCACAAGAGAAACATTTGGAAGGAATCTTACCTCTGAATCTTCTAGAACCCCACTGAAGTTTATTCACAAAGTTTACCTCTTATTCTTCTGATATATCTCCTGATTCTTTGAGATCTCCCTTTTCTTTTCCTTTTGTAGAAGCTTTGAAAGTGACTTCTCTGATGTCTGATGGACCTCCTTTCCTCATTTCAAAGGCAGTTAAAATTCCATGAAGTTGAACAATAGTAACAGATTGTAGATCTTGCTTTTCTTCAATGGCAGATACTTTTGACTCAAATTTAGAAGACAAATATCTCAATATTTTCTCAACTATAGTAGCCTCCTTTATTTCTTCACCCAGATTTCTCATATGATTTACAATCCCATCTACTCGCAAGAAATAACTAGAAATACTTTCATCACTATGCATCTTGAGAGTTTCATACTGGATTCTGAGAGTTTGTAGTTTAGCACGTTTTACCTGGGAGTCTCCTTCGTAGCTCTGAATGATTCTGTCCCATATTTCCTTGGTTGTGTTGAACTGCATGACTTTGATGAATTCTGATTCTGATAGACTTCCTAATAAAGCGTTGACGACTTTGGCATTGATTTCATATGATTTATTTTATGTTGGATCCGTAGGGACTGTTGTTGAATATTGGTATCCTCTTTCCACAATTGCCCAAACATCAGCTCCAAGTGACTGAAGATAAGCTCTATTTCATGTTTTCCAATATACCAAGTTGTTCCCATTGAATATTGGTGGTCTGATCGATCCCATGCCTTCATGATGGTTCATCTTGAAAGATCTCCCTTTAAGCGATCAAGATTCTTCTGAAGGACCTGCTCTGATAGCAATTGTTGGAAATAAAACTGAGAGGGGGAGTGAATTAGTATTATCAACTTAATAACTTTTTCATTTCATACTCAGATTTATATACACTACTTCAATGAAGGGAACTCGCGTGTGCACGCAATTGTTCTAAAGGCAACCAACGTATATCCAGTGAACTTATGATTTAGTTAATTCATCATCTGTTGATATTTAATCAATGCATCAGTACTTAATTAACCATTTAAACAGTAACCATGTGCAGTAATAATATAATAAGAAATCACACATAAGAAACACACATGAACACCAAGATTTAAGGTGGAAACCCAATGTGGGAGAAAAACCACCTACTGTTGTCATCTCTGTCTTCTTTTAATATAAGAAAAACCTGTTTACAATCTTGTATTGGTGCAGTCATACCAATACACAGGCACCCACCTGTAGAAGTCTACAACCTTTTCTCATTCTCCATCTTCTACTGGAAGGGAGCTACAACCCCTAGCTCTTGTACTAGCCGATATGTTTACTAGTATGTAGGTGCCAGCCTACAGAATGCTCCAAACTTCACTTATTTTCTAGCTGCTACTGGAAGGGAGATTCAACCCCCTAGCTATTGTGCTGGCCGATATGTTTACCAGTACATAGGCGCTGACCTATAGAAGGCTACGACCTTCTCTCTTCCTCCAGGGACCACATTTCATATATTTTAAGCCTAGATACTCTTGGTACACAACACCACAATCTGAAGGCCACGTTTCATCCAATTTTCATATTGGACCCATCAACAACATTGAAGCTCAAAATCAACCACCACTGCAATACAACTAATTAGTGAAAACCCATCAACACTAACGCAAATCATAATCAATCAATCTAAACATTCAGAGCACTGTCACTAGAACACAGAGCAAAACCCAGAACTCTACATCAAAAACCAGAACCATCTGCAACTTCAAACATCATATTTCATAATGTATACGCTACTTCGAAGTATCGAACCAGTGCATATACGCCTTCACCAAGGCGAACTAGCATATAGATCTGCAAATACTAACTGAAAACTTCACAACTATTCCAAACTTCAGTCATACCTAGATCATAATAAAACATGCATTATCATTCAGATCTAGCCCAACTAATATCAGATAATTCAATGGAAAGTCATTTCAGGTCTCATGATCCTGATCCAATATTGAATTCAAGGTGCACAAAATATTTAAGATCATATCATAATCGTAGCCCCTGCAACATATAATAAACTTCATATAGAAGTATTCCTAAGAATCCCCTTTCAATTGCACAACTTGGCCTTTTGATCTTCTCCTCCTTATATATTTTTTTGTCTTTCTCAATACCTCAGACCAAAACCACTAAGGACCCATGGTATTCTTGGATGGGATCAAATAGTCATTACTCCACTCAATATTGTGGGATAATACCACGGTGTTAACCCCTGGTATTCTTTACTCTTGAATTTCCTTGATTTTCCAACATGTATGTGCTTTTCCTCTTGTGAAAGTACGTGTATACGTGTATGCTCTTTTTGTTCTGTGAACCAGTGTGTATACGTTATTTTGACAAAGTGAACCAGTGTATGCTTCTTAAACCATTCTTTTTCTTCAATCTCTAGAGTCTGATCTGTAATCCTTTGCTATTAACCTGATGCACTGTGATATGTCACCTATGTGAGTTTCCATCAAGGACAACACCTGTATCATAATGCCGACATTGAAATATAGGGAGGGCCTTTTCGAATGTCTGGCCATGCCTTTCGAGTTGACAAATGCCCCTGTAACCTTCATGTGGTTCTTGGAAGAAATATTCTAGCCCTTTACCAACTTGTTCGTGGTAGTGTACCTGGATGACATCCTTATCTCCAGTCGGAGTTGGGAAGAGCACATACACCATATCCGATAGGTACTCCAAACCCTATGACAACACAAATTGTGTGCCAATTTGGAGAAATGCACTTTTGGTATGACCTAGGTTCAATATATGGGGTATATCATCAATGAGTGGGGCATCCATGTAGACCCATCCAAGATACACTTTATTCGAGATTAGCCAACCCCAACCACTCTAACAGAGCTCCGCAACTTTCTAGGTATTTCCAATTTCTATCACAGGTTCGTGTTGGGATTCTCTCATATCACTTTGCCTTTGAGTCAAGTCACCAAGGGTGGAGAGAAAGAAAAATTCTTTTGGTCTAAATCCCAATACAAGTCATTTTTCAAGTTGAATCATCACCTCTGCTCTGCACCAGTTCTCACATTACCAAACTTGCAACAACCATTTGAAATTGAGATAGATGCCTCTGATTATGCTATTGGTGGAGTTATTACCCACCAGGGGAATCTGGTGGCATATCACAGTGAGACACTTTCAAATACAGTCGGAAAGTATCCCACTTATGACAAAGAAATGTATTCTATTGTGCAGGTCTGCCAAAAATGGAAGAATGATATTATGGGGAAGGAAATGGTCATCCACACATACCATTGACCCCAAAAGTTCATACATACACAAGGGAATTTATTGAATGGCCATCAGAAATGGTCCACATATCTACAGTAGTTCCATTTGAACATCAAGTACAATAAAGGAATCACCAATAATGTTGTCGATTGTCTCAGCCGACCGCCGGTTATGACGTTGACCACTATGCTCGATTCTTGTGGACACGAGACTTTGGGGTTTCCACATATTTACAAGAGTAATCCAAAATACGACAACACATATGGGATGCTCCTAGAAGGTAAGAAAGTTCCATATTTTCACCTCCAGAGCACACAATTATGCTTCTAGTGACACCTTTATATTCCTACAAGAGAACGTGCCGAAGATGATTTGGGAGGCACACTACAGTTGGGTCGCTAGAAATTTCAGAGTAGAGAAATAGTGGCAGTGTTTTAGAAGTATTTTTATTGGCCCAACCTTCAACGAAATGTTGGGAAGCACATCAGATGTTGCACTGCCTGTGCCATTTCCAAACAAAAAATCAAGAAGCAAGGCCTATATACTCCTCTCCCTACTCTTAGTCGGCCTTGGGAATCCATATGATCTAGGAAGATATTCATGGCTACCCACCTATTCCACTTGGACCCCCACCACTGTCTCTTTCAGTTTTTTAGTTTCCTTAATATAGCAAAATTTACTATTTTTGGCAGTTTTTTGGGTCCCGAATTTCTGGAGCCATTTTGAGGCCCTAAACAACATTTTTTTGGAAATGCAAGGCCAACATGGGTCATAAGCCATGTTGGCCACTCAAAAGTTGTATTCCTTGGATGGATACTTCTAACGAGGTATTGTGCACGTCAAATGGAGATCGTATGCCAAAGTTACGACCTCGAGAAGTTGATGTGCCATTATACCCAGACAGGGCCCATAGTTTTGGTGCTTCATCTCCTAGGGTTAGATTTTTGGATGTTTAGGGTTTTCCATTGTTTCTCAATAGTAAATAGGCCTTCGAGCAACATTGCAATAGGGTTCAACGGCATGTAGCCACCACATCTCTTCTTAGAGATAAGCTACCATTGCCCGAGCTAGTTTATTTCCATTCTGTATGTAAGCATATTTCAGTTCTTTGATATTAATGAAATGAAGTATTATTTATACTACATCTTTGTATTTATGGTTATATCTGTAATTTTTTGCATTATTATTTAAATGTGTATCAACATCTCCATGGATTACACGTCGGGACTTCCTTCTACCAAGCATGGAAACGATTGTGTATTTGTGGTCGTCGATAGATTCTCTAAGATGTCCACTCTGGTGGCCTTCAGGTAGTGTATCACTCCAGAAGACACTGCTAAGATCTTCTTTGAATGAGTGTGGGTACATTTTGGGTACAAAGTTTGTAGGAGAAAATGTCTTCAAGCTCAACATTCTACCATTCCTTGGTCTGCACCCAGTATTCATTGTGGACCAACTACGACCATACTTTCCTGCATTGTTGGACACATCTGACATTGCTGACTAGCGGACACCAATAGAGCTCAACCCAAGTTGCATCGAGCAGGTCATAAATGATAGTTTCATAGACACACAAATCAAGAATGTTCCCCAATAGAGGATTCAACTATATCAAGTTGTCAAAGCAAGCCAAATCCTTCACAAGGGACCAGGTTCAACATAAATTTCCTCACCTTATGGAGACTCTTCAAGAAATGGGGACCATTACTTCCTAAGGGTGGAGGACTGATCTAGGTGGATATTTGTGGCGACCCACCTATTCCACCTAAACCTCCAGTTGTTTTTGTCTATTTCCTTGATTGTAGTAGCATTTACGTTTTTTAGCATTTTTTTGGGTCCTGAAATTCCGGAGTTGTTTTGACCCCCTAAACAACGTTTTTTCTAGGTTTGCAATAGGCCTGTAGTCATAGGTAAGGGCTTGAAAAAAACCTTGTAGTATTTAGTGATATATTTCTAAGAAGGCATCGTGTCATGCGGAAAGAGTCAATTTTGCGGACAAAACCGACCTCCCTAGAAGCTAAGGCTTTCTAGTGACAAACAAGACAATCAAACACTATCTTTCCCTAAATATGGATTTAAAATACAAGCAACCAGGTGTTTAAAGAATACCTTCAGTCCAACGCTGTTTGTAGCAGTCTAGCCTCTCTGATCCAGATGAGCTCCTCCTTCTCTTTGAAACCTGCATTCACTAACAAGCAAATGATTACATAGCACCTGAATAACTCATAAAATAAAACATATTCATCATAAAGACCAAGGAGTATATGAAACAAATTATATATAACAACTTGTTGAGAAAAATGAACTTAATTGTATTAATTGGAAACAAAAGAAACCATTACAACCAGTGCCTTGGTGTTGTGCAGGTCCCTCCCAGGGTCTAGCAAGAGTTCTCCTTTACTTTGATCAGCTCACCCACTTCCAAATGAAGCTAAGAAAGGATGGGAATCTCTCCTCTCAAGCTTTATAAGGGAGTCCTAATTCCAGTAGCATCTACCCTTAGGAATGTTCAACTTTCAACGTCCCCTCCTTCTGGCCCAATGCCTATATTTATAATGCTTTGGAGGAAGTTAAGGTCCACCATCAATGGGATAAGCCCCTCTTTCAATGGGATAGCTCCCCTCTTGATGGGATAATTTCCTCTTTCATAGGGATGCATGAACCATCTGGAGGCGCTCAATACACGTCAAACCATCTTCTAGAATGCTCTAGATTCGACCACAAGTAACTTTTTTGAAGTAAAACTCGTGCCTTTTGACCTTTACAGGATTACGCACCCACCCCTTTACAGACAGAGCGTACAAGTACGCAGGTATTGTGAACTTGAGGTGCGTACACGCAGGTAAGGTTAAGAGAAACTGCGTAACCAGAGTTAATTGACTTTTTTAAGGAATTTCTCTCTTTCTTGGAGTTTGACATGAGGAGCAGAGGTATAAGACTTGCCAAGGAGGACAGTATGACAGTTGATGGAGCCATACTGACTGCAAATAGTCATGGTGACAAATTTTAGTGTAACAGATTGCCCCCTAAAGTGTGAAGCCTCTAGTAGATTAGGGTTTCATATCATCTAGGAAGGGTGAAGCACTTTATCATTTCAAGGATTATCTTGTGGAGAGCCCAGTCAGAACCTGCAAATGTTCAACACAAAATACATATATAAGATCATATCATCGCTGAGGTAGGCATTCCCATACTCAGATTGAAAACTTTAACTAACAAACTAACTACTGCTCTGATATAGGAATGATTTCGCAGTACATCATAATCATAGACTCATGTAGACACAGTATGGACGCAGCCATCTGTTTATGATTAGTCTACTATATAATGAATACAAAACTCCTCACAGCCTGGATGGTGGAAACTAGATCCAGGGTCTTCATTTCTACTTCCCGAAATAGTACGATTCTATCCATGCGAATAAATGAGTTGATGTCGAACATGGTAGAAACCACTTGATTACCAGTCGATGATGTAAACTGTTAACAAGTGTGAGAGAGACCACCAGTGATGTCAATGGTTCTCAAAGTACTTAGTACAATCCATGAGATGTGAATGAATGTGTTGATGTCGAACATGTCACGGAATCCTTCGATCGAAAGTCAATGATGTAAACTGTCGTCAAAGGCGAGAAACCTTTCGTTGATGCATGCAGATTTCAAGGTACTGACGATTTCTAGGTCATCTTTCTAGATAATGTGCTGATGTCGATAGAAAGCGACCCGTTGCAGGCAAGCCCACAACACGAAATCATAGATCAAGTTGAAGAAATGTAGCTGTAAGGACTGACTCAGGGATGGTCAAAATGGATGACGGGTATTTTGCAGATGAATGGTTTATTTGCAGTGACCTCTTGAACACATAACGACACAACAGATGGCTTGGTGACAATTGACCCAAAGTTAATACCCGGAACCGGCTGAAGATTTTCAATGTGGTTTGATCAACTGTTAGGCAAAGGATTTCCCAACCCAGGTGAATGAAAAAGTGTCGTGTTCAAGAGTGGTGATAAGGTTTCTTCTGAGACAAAGGATAACAAATAGGCTCATTTTTCTCTCTTTTCCCCCACCATTTCTGGCAAGTACCTCTTTATTTTTTACAAGCTTGAGGAGGATAACATATGCTTGATTATAAGCTCATCCTTCGGATGAGTCCAACTTAGTTTAGATTCGAACCCTAAGAAGGAGTGGTTCGTTCCTGTTTGTAATCGAATAGGTCCTTTACTGTGAAATTTTAATGAGTCTAGTATAGGAGAAACTTGGCATTTTTCAATTTTAGAGAGTCTGAAAAAACTTAAGAAGACTCTAGGGTTGACCTTTTTCGTAAATTTGTGTCTCCCAAGCCCGAAAAAGTATAAAATAATACTTGAGAGAACCGCTTGATCTTTACGTCCAAGGAGTACTTTCATGGTTAGTGTCTTTGACCTGAAAAGTAAAAAGCGATCAAGGACACGTCGTTTTATTTCCAGTATCAAATTTGAAACGACAAAAATCAGGTAATCTTTTCCTATTTTTACGGTCAGAAAAGGGCTATAAGAGGACCGTCTTTTAATTCCGTTTTAACGAGTGTAAAAGAAACGCTCGGCAATCTTTTCATGTTTTAAGAGTCAGAAAAGGGCTTAAAGATGACTCTGATGTTTTTGTTTGTAAAAAATGACAATTTTCCCTGAAAATCCTTTTATCCTGCACAAAAACCAACACATTACTCATACCTGTTTAAAGATAGATAAAAATACTTTGAAAAATACCTTTTCATGGTGAAAAATAAACAAATTTACCATTTATTTACCCAAAAAACCTATAAAAAGGGATTTTACCAATTCATTTTTACCATTTTACTGTTTGAGGAGAGAAAAAGGGTTTTTGGCAAGAAACTTCCCGTGGACATTGCGGAGAATCCAACCGTCGAAATCGAACGCTGTCTCTTTCAGGTATTCTACAACATCCTCCTCTTCATTTTCATCCGTTTAGAATTTGTTTTTAGGCCTTAGATGTCATTTTTTGGAGGCTTTGGGGTTTCAAGATCCGCCTTTCGGGGTACGCAGGTGCCACACTAGGGACCTGCGTACCCCGACATTTTCTCAGTTGGGAAAATGGCGGGCGTACGCACCTTGCCTTAAAAGAACCCGCGTACCCACGCTCTGTTCCTAAAGGCGGGGTGCGTACTCCGCGCATAGGGTTTATAAACCCCAAATTCTCCAAATTGGACCAACAATTTTTAATTTCATGGATTCTAATGGATGCTTTCTGGTGTGTAGATTGCCCACCATGCTTGATTGGCGAGAGAGAGAGCACGAAGATGTTGATTTGGCCGCCATTAATCATCAACCGTCCATTTATGCTTTGAAGGCATGCGGCCTTTACAAATACTGGGCCATACCTGGCATGAGGGCCCAGTGCGCTTTTTAGAGTGGCTGGTAGAGAGATGGAACATTCAGGACCAGTGTTTTTACATTGGAGGGCACCAGCTCGAGATAGAGCCCTCAGATATCTACTTCCTCACTGGTTTGCCCAAGAGAGGCGAACACTTGACTCTGTTCGGGACTAGGTCGGGTGGCCAGTCCATTGCTAGTCTCCGACTAGAGTGGTGTAACACTCAGTCTCAGGAGAAGGGGATAGAGATCAAAACTATATCCCGACCTGAACTTATGGTGATTGCTTTTACAGTTACCAGACTTTGCGGGGCTGCCGCTTTACACATTGCCACTGGATCCCAGATGCGGATGGCGATTGATTGCTATCGAGGCATCATTTTCAACTGGTGTGATGCTGTGTTGGCCAATTTAAAGGGCCAACTGACTAGACCCAAAAACGGACAGCTAAAGACTTTTGGTTATGGGCCTTTAGTTGTGAGGTGTGCCTTAGAGAGGGTTCCGATGTTGATCCCACAACAGCTCACTGTTGAGGCTGGGCCTCCCCGAGAGCCTAAATTGATGCAATGGGTTGCGGTTATGGCCCGTCATCCTGATGAGGGCACGGAGGTTGTCCGATTTACTCCAGAGTACTTTCACTGGTTAGAGGACCAGGTCTTTTCTATACAGGATTTTCCTTATGCCGGAGTTGATTTTTGTGGAGATCCAGACATGGTTCTTCCACCGGGAGAACAATGGGATGACACAGGTAATTCATTTTTCACAAGTTTTTAAATTATCTTTTTTTTTTGTTCTTTATATCGTCTCAAAACTGACAGTAATAATTTTCAAAATGCAGATGTAAGCCCACGTCGTCCAGCCAATCTCGGGCCTTTCGAGAGGATACTACCAGTTGTAGCAGCACCGGCTCCACGGGACGAGGCCACAGAGACCCTAGCTGAGTTGGAACAAGATCTAGAGCGTCTTACAGCAGATATACTAGAGAGTACTATAGATGATATTCCTATCAAGTTTCAGCGCTATGTAGTCGCAGTCCCAGGACCTTTTAGGAGGTTCTTGTGTAGGGTGGCTCATGCAGTGGTGTCGTATAGAGAGCATCACCAGTGATTGGATGGTCATTTTTTGTAGACACATGTGACATTTTGGTTTTTTGTACTTATCATTTTTGCCGATCATAAGGTGTTTTTCAACCTATGATCGAAGACGATGTATTTTTTGACACACTCCTATCTATATATATCATTATTACCGGCTTATCTTGTTAAACATGTGTGATGAAATGTTTTTAAATTTACATGTATGATTATTGCAAATGTCTATTTAACATTCGAGAAGCAATTGCATCTGCTAATGTATTTAAAGACCTTGGAATATGCTGATATTCAATGTAATCAAATTCACGTTCCAAGAGACGCACTCTTAAAAATAACCTTAATAACACTGGATTTCTAATGGCATACACTCTATTAAGCTGTAATACAACGATTTCAGAATCTAACCTCACTATCAAACTCCGAATCCCAAATGAAATAGATTCAGACAATAACTCAATCACTGCACTGTATTCTGCAATGTTGTTTGTTGTTTGACCGAGGCTCACCCCATGCATAGAAACTAACTCGTCAGAGGGTGAATAGATAACCCAAGCTGCGGAAGAGATATTCTGTGTACTACGACAAGCACCATCAGCAAATCCAATGTATGTTTGGAGAGGCATCGACATCTGCAAACATCAAGGGTAAAACCAAGATAAGTATAATAACGACGAAAAACACACTTTCTAAGCTAAGCACACTGTCTAAACTAACAAACACACCAGCTAGAAATAAAAACCTAACCTAACTAAAATATCCATACCCATCATTTAAGCATAATACCTCTTTAGGTAAAGTCCATTTCTGGGTTCACCCAAAGAGTCCCCGTCAAAGTCTACCAGCTCATAGGCCCCTTTTGCTAGCTTTCGCTTGACAATATAGGGCCCATGCCACATAGGAATGAATTTTCCATCACCTAATTTATCGTTAGCTTGATCATATAATAGCACTAGGTCTCCTTCCGAAAAAATTCGAGGGGTCACATTTCGATCATACTGAGCTTTCATATGTTTTGCATGAGTCTTGATCGCCAATGTAGCATCACGTCGAGTCTCATCTAGTTGAGCTAAGTATAATAAACACTTCTCCTCTTCGGAAGTAGCTGGAACTAATTCGATGGCCATTTGAAGTGACGGGATTTCGCATTCAATGGGAAGCACAGCTTCCAAACCATAAACTAGCTGGAAAGGAGTGAACCCTGTTGATGTTTTCACTAAGGTTCGGTATGCCCAAAGCACGGAAAATAACATGTTGTGCCAATTCGATCGATGAATACCAACGATTCGTTAGATCATGATAACTAAAACTTTGTTGATGGACTCAATTAGACCATTCGCTTGTGGATAATAAGGAGTTGAGCTATCATGACGCAAACCAAGCTGGCCTGTAAGTTCTGTCATCATAACGTTTCGAAAATGGCACCCATGGTCAGTGATTATCGCTTGTGGGACACCAAAACTAGCAATAATGTGATTGAATACGAAAATTGCAGTTGTCTTGCCATCTGCCTCGAATGTAGGCATCGCCTCGGCCCACTTAGTAAAATAATCTACCGCAAGGATGATATATGCATGCCCCCCCGGCCGAGTGAGGGTTACATGTAATAAAATCGATACCCCATTTGGCAAAAGGACCAACGGCAATTATAGGGTGGAGAGGAGCAGGTGGAGTGCGCATCTTGCGATCAACACTTGACAATTGTGGCATTTCCGGACCGCAGTAATACAATCTTTAAACAAGGACGGCCAGAAGTAGCCAGCGCGCAATATCTTTTGGGTTGTGGCATACCCAGACATATGACTGCTAGACGCTCCAGAGTGACAGTCATTCAGAACCCTTTCAGCTTCTTCGTGAGTGAAGCAACATCGAAAAACCAAGTCCACCCCACGACGATAAAGAGTATCTCCAATAATTTTGTACTGTTGGGACTGGAATCGAATTTTCCAACGTTCCGACGTTGAAACATCGGGCCAAAAGGATTGGGTCTGGATATAGATGATGATATCCCCATACCACAGATCTAAAGTGCTGATGAGAAACAAGGATTCGTCCGCAATGGGTTCCTCTGCCACAATTTCCGTGTCAACACGCGGGAAGTCACACATTAACTCTGAAAAAACTAAAGATTTCTTAGACTTAGGTTTCTCAAACTCCAAGTCGAACTCTTGCAGGATAACGATCCATTTAGAGTACTTTACCCCTAGCAATTGTTTAGTCAAAATGTAGATCATAGGGTTGCAATCCGAAATGACTGTAGTTTTACGGAGTAAAATGTAGTGACGAAAACGTTGGACAGCTTGAACGGCTGCCAATGCCAATTTCTCCACATGTGAATATTTGAGTTCAGTTGGATTTAACGTCCGACTAAGGTAATATATCACATGTTCCGTTCTGAATTCATCTTCCTGTACTAAGACCATTCCAATGGTGGAATGAGCGGCGGCGAGGTACAAAAAGTAATCCTGGTTGTAGTTGGGAGGATGCAGCAACGGTGCATGGGTCAACGCGTGCTTGAGTGCATCAAAAGATTTCTGAGCTATCTCATCCCAAGAGAATTGAGCGTTCTGTTTCAACAACCGGGTAAAACCCTTTGTAACCTCGGCGTAGTTAGGAATGAATCGTCGTAAAAAGTTTGCTTTCCCCTGCAAACTTTGGAGTTGGCGAAGACTCGAAGGAGGAGGCAATTTGATGATAGCTTCTACCTTTGAGGGATCGACGTGAATGCCGGCTTTCGAAACTACAAATCCCAGTAATCGACCCACTTCTATACAGAAGACACATTTGTGTGGGTTCAACCGAATACGATAATGCCTACACCTCATGAAGATTGCTCGTAAATGGACAAGGTGGTCAGCTCGTTGTAATGAATGAGCGAGCAAATCATCGAGATACGGTTGCACAATGTGTTTGATGTCATGAAACGCATAAGACATCGCCCTTTGAAAAGTGGCTCCGGAATTCTTAAGCCCAAAAGGTAATTTGCAATAAGCAAATGTCCCCCACGGACAAATGAAAGCCGTTTTTGGTTGATCGGCAGGTAGAATATTGATTTGATTGTGACCGGAAAAACCGTCCATAAAGGAAAATATTTCACTGCCGGCACAATCGTCAATTATTTGATCGATATAGGGTGTTGGGTAGTTTTCCTTGGGACAAGCTCGATTGATATCCCTATAGTCGATGCATATTCTTATTGTTCCCTGTTTTTTGTTAACCGGAACAATATTCGATACCCAATCCGTTAACGGGATCGGATAAATGAACCCTGCTTTCAACAGCTTCTCAACTTCTGCTTTAATTGCAGCCAAGGATAATTTTAGGGGCGAATGTTCGCCCTTTGGCGAAATTAAGGGGTTTTAAATTTTTAGTGGGCGAATATTTTGTATCATAGTACATTTTTACAAATCACCTCAAATAGCCCACCTTATTTTAAGGTAGGGGGTAAAAAAGGTAAATTTAGCCCTTGAAATTAGGACTTACAACCTTCCATTCGCCCATTTTCAAGAATAGGTTTTATTTAAGTGAATCCATTCACCCATTTTCAAGAATAGGTTTTATTTAAGTGAATCCTATGGGCCAAATACCATATTTATAAAAGAGGTATGGTAAATTAATAAAAATATAAATAAATGAGAGGTATGGTAAATATATAAAACATTTTTTATATTTACTCCATAAGTCACCTTATATACATGTAAGGGTGTAAACAAATAAAAATATAAGTAAAGTGGAGGTATGGTAAATAAATAAAACGTCTTTTTATACTTACTCGAAAGGTATGGTAAATAAATAAAAATATAAATAAACTAGACGTATCGTAAATAAATAAAACCTCTTTTTATATTTAGTCCATAACCCTCGTTCTATTTATGAAGGCTCAAGAAAGAGGTTTTATTTAAGTGAATCCTATGGGCCAAATACCATATTTGTAAAAGAGGTATGGCAAATTAATAAAAATATAAATAAATGAGAGGTATGGTAAACAAATAAAACATTTTTTTTTATATTTACTCCATAAGTCACCTTATATTTACGAACACTCAAAAAATGGGTTATATTTAGGTGAAACCTATGGCCAAAATACTATGGGACAAATACCATGGACTAGATTGCTATTAATACCATGCAAAAAACCATTATTAACCCTAATATTAGAATTAATAAAAATAAAAATGGCACATGGTATTGACCCATGGTATTCACCAAAATGGCACATGGTATTGACCCATGGTATTCACTTGGAATGTAGCCTATTTAAATGGGGGAATTAAACCAGCATGTAGCCTATGCTAAGATTCACTAGGACTTTACAAAGTTTTATTATTTAGTGAAAGACTCGCCAAGATCTTACAAGATTTTATAATTGAGTAAAATATTCGCCATGCTTGGTGAGAGATTCGCCAAAAAATTATATATACATATTATATTATTGATAAAATCGCCTTTCATTTTTCCTATATACCATGGAGATTCGCCCATTTATTATATTTATAAATTTAGGGGGGGTTCTTAAAATTTTCCCTGATTGCAGCCGCTTTTCATAGGTAAATCTGACGCAAATGTTGCCAGACAGGTTTAGCGTCCGAGTAAGTCTTGATCTCATGGACAACAATCGCGGGATCAATTCCTGGCATTTCCTCATAGGACCAGGCAAACACGTCACGGAATTCTTGAAATAGGGCCTTGTATGTCTGAATTTCGTCATCTGAACACGAGGCACCTATATGAATGTGCTCAACAATTCTGGGCTTGACTGAAATGTCAATGGGAATAGTGCGAGAGATGTTTCCCAAATTCAGCTCTGAATCAGGATGTTTCATTGGATTCTGAGCTTCTTTGACATATTCAGCTGTAAAGATTGATGAGAAATCATTTTCAAAACGATCATCCTCAGGTAAAAACGAAGATCTGTGATGGAGATCTTCCCATGGTAAATCGTCTACACACAGGACTTCACGAAGTTGCTCGTCAGATGACACAACTTCGGGAAACGCTATTAACTCCGAGGTTGACGTGAAAAGTGATTCCTCAAGGACCACATTCATTTGGTCGCTTTTGGTTGAACGCGGGTCGGTAAAAGACTGCACGGCTTCATAGGCAATTTCATATGGACTCAAAGGCATAACATCACCAAATGAGTCTATCTCAGATTCAGAAGGAACGATCCAAGGATCGTCATAAACAATGGTGTCTGATGTAATCATATGAATAAATGCAAATGAAGACAATGCATTGATTGGAGGAAAAGGAAAAGTTCCCAGTAAACCGGCATCTTTAACTAATCCTACTCCAACATCCTTATAAGGGATAGTCGTTTTACCAAGTAAAAGGCCCTTCAGAAAAGCTATAAAGCCCTCCGGGAGGAGGGGGAGGGAGTGTGAACCTAAAACATCTAGAACATATCTAAGATATGAAAGAATTAAGGATACCTACAAAAAGGACTGATCTGATCCATAATGATACACCTGGGACATGCTGAATACTCTCTGATGAGGATGGGTTGGATGAAAAGTAAGCCAGCTGGTCTATTGTTACGATCTTGCCATTATATGGAAACTTTATTACTCGGAAGACCGATGAAACGACCGCTGTCATAGCGTAAAACCAACTGCGACCCAAGAGAAGGTTGTAGTCTAGAGGGGCATCAACCACCTCCACTAGACTAACGGTTTTTCCTTCGACCCCTATAGGCAAATCCTGTAGAATGCCAAAAGGATGGAACCCACGGCCATCAAAGGCCTTAAGAATTGTCGGGGATTGATTTAGTGAAGGAGAACCAAGCGATCTCCAACACTGTATCGACGTAATACACGTGGAAGCTCCCTCATCAATTACAGTCCGATGAATAGGCCTGTTTTTTACTATCACTGGGATCTGGAAAGCCATTTGATGAGGTAAACGCGGTGTACTATTTTCTAGATCAAAGATTATTAGGTTCGGGTCCTGAACATCAACAGCTCCTATAGCCGACAAAAGTAATTTGCGTTGTGCTGGGCATGATTGTAGCACTTCCAAAGCCGACATTGCTGAGGGTGAAACAGCTAAATCCTCAACAATTTTGTAATTCTGGGCCGCTCTCGCATGTGGATTGAAAGCAGACCTTCGAAGTACACCCTTGGCGGGCAGTTTGATTACTAAATCCGGGTTAGGTTTCTCGATCTGTAGTGGATCGGAACCGGGAGCTGAGGTTGATGGATTAGAATGAGAAGATTCTGCTTCTTTGCCATCAACAGGACTTTTACTACCATAATCTTGCGATCGAGTCACAATCCTTACATGAGACATCATCAATATGGGTTCTTCACTGGCACTCGAGGAAGAACCTATCATCTTACTCTCCTGCTTAGGAGTTGGGGAACCTTTGACGATTTTCACAACCTCTGCCCGATGAGGGCAATCTCTTGTAAAATGATCCTCTTCACAAATAAGACAAGGATAACGAGGTTTACGCTTTTCGTCATTGGTTTCCGACTTTTCAGTTTTCTCCTTTGGAGTTTTGTCTGCTTTATTCTTCTTCTTACCTTTCTTTTTCCCACCGGATTTTGATTTAGCCGTAGATGACTCTACAGCGTGAATATCGGCGGAAACTTCAGCAGAAGAATCTCCTGTCGGGGAGTCTGGTAAGGTTATAATAGGAGAAGAATTCTTTGAGGATTTCTTCTTACTTTTAGTGTTCACCGTACCAATCATACCATCAGCGGCATGAGACCCCGAAGGAGCAGCAGCGATTTGATTTGACTTAGGAAGATCTGGGATCTTTTCGTGTAACGTACCTGACTGAGTATAAACTAAGTCAAGGTACTACGCTTGAGCAATCACTTCCTCCTCAGTAACTACTCCGACCTTAGCTATGTCTTCAGTAATCTTCGGTAAGAATGAGTTAACAAACCATTCAGCTAAGATCTGGTCCGGGATAAAAACTTTCACTAACCGCCTTCGACGTCTCCATTCATGAATATGATCGGCAATATAAGTGGACATCGGTTGTTTTAATGAAGTTAGTAACTCCATGCCATTATCATATCTAACCGGCAACTGAAAATGAGTTAAAAACGAAGTAGCTAACTGGCTAAAATTATAAAAAGAGGCCCGTAGTAACTCAATATACCACTTGGCCGCGAGACCAATGAGAGTACGCTGGAAAAGACGTAAGCGGATCGAATCATCCGAGATGGAATTAGAGGCACACCAGAGGTGGTAAGTCATCACATGATTCGACGGGTCCTCTCCAGACTTACCTTCAAACTTGGGTACGTCACTGGGCAACTTATTTGGCATTGGCGGCCAAAATGGAAGATAATTTATTGGATCGTTCGTTAGGCGCGACAAGTCTGGTAAATCCAAAGTTGCGATGAATGGTAATTGCCGATTAGGATCCCTAAAACTCTGGGTCATGAGACCAGTCCCAGGAGGAGGATATCCAGGATAACTAGGAATACGAATCGCATTCGAGATATTGTATCCTCCCGGAAAACCAGGATTAACCGGACCGTACTGGGGTTGTTGTGATTGTTGATAAGTGTACCCGGGATACGGTTGATACTGGTAAACCGGCTACTGGACAGCAGGCCCGTATTGGTATTGCCCCTGGTACGGTTGATAAGTGAATTGTGGTTGACTTGTGACAACCGTACTCAAACCAGGTTGTCCTACAGGCATCTGAACCGTAGTTTGAATCGTGGATCCAAACGATGGTAAAGATGTCTGAGGAGTAGTTACAGAGACAGTAGAAACCGGAGCTGTCGATACTCCAGAAGTAAGTGGGGTAGATTGAACAGATGTTGTGATAGTTGCAGCAGTCGTTTGAGATGGAGTACTAGGTGTAATAGGCCCAGACTAAGAAACTACCGAAGGTACAGAAGTTTGAACATTAGACTGGACTGGTTGCTGGGGTGAACCAGAAACTAAGGGTTGTCTAGTTTGAGATGACAACTGTACACTTGGCTGCAATACCTGTTGAATGTGAGATGGATCCCACACTATGTTCATTCCGGGGTATTGACCCATAAAAGGTTGAGGATAATGAGATCCATAACCGGATTGAGGGTAGGATTGATAACTGAAAGGTACATTTCCCGTACCTTGAACATAAGATTGACCTTGGGGTGGTTGGAAACCTTGACTCGAGTACTGACCTTGGGGTAGATACCCTTGAGGTAGGTACTGATACTGGGGTTGACCTTGAGGTATAAATTGATATTGAGGTTGACCTTGGGGTACATATTGAGGCTGGGGTTGACCTTGAGGAATGCATTGCACCATGGGTACATACTGTCCTTGAGGTTTCCCCCCAGACGCAATTTGTGTACCTTGAGGTTGCCCCCCAGGCGTTAATTGAGGCTGCCCCCTAGGCGGTAACTGGCCACCTTGAGGTTGAGAACTGGGAATTGAACCTGACATCATATAAATGTCTCCTACGCTCAACGGTTTATTACCATTGTTTCCAGTTAATAACCCATGTTCAATGGGTTGAGGAGATGCTCCCACAAAATTACCCGAAAGTGACTGATACCCAGAGGGAACAGAAGGACCGTCGTACAAAAAAGATTCAGGTGATTGAGTAAACATGGACGACTGACCTGACATATCTACAGGAGTATAAATACCTCCAGGTGGATAAGGAGCACGAGGTGGAGAAAAACTTAACCCTGAGTTGTCCAAATAATTAGTTAAAGAAAGATACCAAGTAGTACTTCTAGGTGGACTGTAAAAAATGGATTCACGCTCCCTTAGATCAATAGTAGGTTATTTTTCAGGGATAGGGATGCCTATTTCTTCTTCTGGAGCAAGTTCTTCAATAGCTGTCAAACCAGAAGGAAGATTTTCGGTGATGACTCTTTCTACCCTAGGTGAATCAGGAGCACTAGAAGTTGGACTAACAGGTTCAGATATTTCAGGTTCTTCACCTATATCACTAGTAGATGAAAAACTACCAGCAAGCTCGGAAACTGCAATAGCTTCGGGATTATAACCTGTTTCTAGACTTTGGTAATCAGGATGAACTACCAACGAAGACTCTCCTTCTTCAGGTGAACCTACTTTACTGCCACTAGGAGTTACAAGGACTTTCAAACCTTCGTAATGACCCGGAACGTCTTTAGGAGGTTGGCCCCGAAGTCTACGGGACTTCCTCAACAAATCGGTCACGGTTACAATCTCAGGAGACTGGCCCCGAAGTCTACGGGACTGTCTCGGTAATTCAGCCACAGTTAAAAACTTTTAACTACTGCACACGCAAACAAAGTAAAATCTCAAAGCAAACCGCCTAAAGTCTCTAAAGAACCAAACAAATTCGAATCACACGCCTAAAGAATCTAGGGCGTCAAACCATACACAAACAGTAGCCTTCCGGACCGAAAACACTAGTTGGTGATGAAATAGAACATCGCCGAATTCAATACAGAAGTGGCGGGTGGAACAGTTACCCCGGCAACCTGCTTAATGAATAGACCGGCACAAGTTCCTCCACTTTAACCGTCTCGAGTGAAGTGAACCCCCCGGAAAATCCAAGTGAGTCTAGCCGACGTATGCTCCAGTACAGTGGGATCTTCCCTCCACTGTCACCTTGGGTAGAACCCTAAAGATAATGGTCACTAAGGTCACCAACATCAACAAATATACCTGGGGGAACAGTCTACGATCCTATAGCACGCAAGGGCAGAGTATCAAGCTCAATCCCCTTGCCGGCTCCTTGACAATAATCCAAGGTTTACCGACAAGTGACCCCAGGCTCCTCGACAATGGTTAATCCGAGGATTACCATTTGTAGTACGTGCGTATCTGGCGTCATTCCCAATGAAGGAGGATTGATCCCCTCACTGGTTCGGACACGATCTCGTGCTTCTCCTTTAAGAGGAGCTTTCCCAGAGCATAAATATAACTATTGGATTTATCCTACCACAAGATGAGCTACTTGTTTGGTTTTGCTATCTTGGAGAGTTAATTACTCTCCTACTCCAAGACACTAGCCTGATCTATATTGGTGTTTCAGAGCCCTAGTAAATAAAAAGTTACTAAGTAAATCTTACTTTAAGCGTTAATTTTTATGGCTTTTCTTTAGGACAAACGGTAGTGGAGATGAAACTGATGGTGTGTAGACTTGACTCAAATCCACTAAAAAGATGCACCTAAGATGATTTAAACTATTTTTCCTTTTCAATGAATTCCCTAGCTAAAAGAGTTGGAGAATGCAAAATTTATAAAGACAACTTTCTTGGCAATGAAAATCAAAGAAACAATCTCTTTATCTTTTCCAAAGCATACAACACATGACCACTAATTATTTCACGAAAAATTTCTTTCTCTTTTCAAAGACTTCAAACGCTACTAAAACAAACTTTTCTTCAAAAGAGATTTTTGTATTTTTCCTATATTAACAAAGCATGTAAAACTACTTAACAAAAATCAATTTTAAAAAATCTATGACAATCAAATCAATTTTACCTAAAAGAAAATCTAATGAGGTAAAAGCAAACCTAATGAGGTAAAAGCCTACAAAATATAATTCCAGGATGTTTTACTCAGTTGCAATTCAACCAAGGACTAGTTCATGCAGAATCATAAACCAGTCAAAAACAAAAATCAAAATATTTTGTTCTTTTTCTTAAGAATGAAATTCACAGCTTTAACAAACAAGCTTTCTCGAAATTCCGCAAAGAGACAACACAACGATAGGTTTCTCACAAAGGTGGATTTTACGAAAGGTCCGACTCCTAAGAATACTGAAAATACTAGGGATATCCAAGGTTTTACAACTTCAAAATCCAAAGCCACTGCAGGACCAATACAAAAATCAAACCTAGGGCTAGAACTTCTATGAACTTCACTAAAACCCTTGATACTAATGAAACAAGTTGAGATGAAAACTTTTGACAGGTAACCAGTGGATCTGGGCAGCAAAAATAAATTATAAACAAAATCTAGGAGGCGAAAAGGAAAAAATTGGAATTTTCTCAACTTTTGGCAGGGTACGCAGGAAGCCTGTTTGCACAGTTGCGGCCACGCTCTGTGTACAAAGCTGTAGTGCGTACAGGTACGCACTGTGCTTAATGGAGAGGGTGTGTACTGCTAGCAAAACCAAGAAAAATAAAAACTAACTTAACCCTAAGCTATTCCACCCAAATTCACAGTCAATCAGTCAAAAACCAGAAAGAAATCAACTTTTCTCAAATCAAAGTATCAATCAAAAGAGAAATCAATCAAATCCATGGATTCCCCAGTGGAGTCGCCATTTTGTCATGCAGAAAGAGTCAATTTTGCGGACAAAACCGACCTCCCTAGAAGCTAAGGCTTTCTAGTGACAAACAAGACAATCAAGCACTATATTTCCCTAAATATGCATTTAAAATACAAGCAACCAGGTGTTTAAAGCATACCTTCAGTCCAACGTTGTTTGTAGCAGTCCAGCCTCTCCGATCCAGATGAGCTCCTTCTTCTCTTTGAAACCTGCATTCACTAACAAGCAAACGATTACATAGCACCTGAATAACTCATAAAATAAAACATATTCATCATAAAGACCAAGGAGTATATGAAACAAATTATATATAACAACTTGTTGAGAAAAATGAACTTAATTGTATTAATTGGAAACAAAAGAAACCATTACAACCAGTGCCTTTGTGTTGTGCAGGTCCCTCCCAGGGTCCAGCAAGAGTTCTCCTTTACTTTGATCAGCTCACCCACTTCCAAATGAAGCTAAGAAAGGATGGGAATCTCTCCTCTCAAGCTTTATAAGGGAGTCCTAATTTCAGCAGCATCTACCCTTAGGAATGTTCAGCTTTCAACCTCCCCTCCTTCTGGCCCAATGCCTGTATTTATAATGCTTTGGAGGAAGTTAATCAGGTCCACCATCAATGGGATAAGCCCCTCTTTCAATGGGATAGCTCCCCTCTTGATGGGATAAGTTCCTCTTTCATAGGGATGCATGAACCATCTGGAGGCGCTCAATACATGTCAAACCATCTTCTAGAATGCTCTAGATTCGACCACAAGTAACGTTTTTGAATTAAAAATCGCGCCTTTTGACCTTTACAGGAGTACGCACCCACCCCTTTATAGACAAAGCGTACAAGTACGCAGGTATTGTGAACTTGAGGTGCGTACATGCAGGTAAGGTTAAGAGAAACTGCGTAACCAGAGTTAATTGACTTTTTTAAGGACTTTCTCTCTTTCTTGGAGTTTGACATGAGGAGCAGAGGTATAAGACTTGCCAAGGAGGACAGTATGACAGTTGATGGAGCCATACTGACTGCAAATAGTCATGGTGACAAATTTTAGTGTAACACATCGTACGCACCAAACAAAGATCATATAACCAAGTTACGACCCCATGAAGTTGGCTACCCAACTAGCCCCAACAGGGCCCACAAAGTCTTGGAATTTCATCTCCTGGGATTAGGGTTTTGGGTTTTTATGGTTTTCCTTTGTTGTTTAATAATAAAAAGGCCCTTGAATCTCATTTTAACATGGTTCAAAGGCATGCACCCTCCACATCTTTTCTCAGAGATAAGTTATCATTAATCAAGCTAGTTTATTTCCATTCTTTATGTAAGCATATTTCAGTTCTTTGTTATTAAGGAAATGAAGTTTTATTTCTAATACATCCATATGTTTATGTTTATCTCTGTATTTTTTAAATTCCTGCATAAGTTCAGATCAGTGGTATCAAATTGGTCTTCTGTTTCTCTGTGTTTCTTTGCATGTCCCCATCGAGGTCAGGGTATAAGGAGTTAGGGCTTGAACTAGTTGAACCTTTAAAAGACCAGCCTCCCAAACCTCGACAACATCCCATGGAAGAAGAAAACAAAGATGAAGGAGTAGGAGATCCTTTCAAAATATTGCTCAAGGAAGCGCTCGAGCGATAAAGGAACATGATGATGGATAACCTTGCTAGATCCTTCGACAGCTACCCACAGCTGATGCATTTTCATCCAAGAACCACTCTAGAGGTGCCACTCCTTTTAAGGTAAAGTGAACTTTTACATTCCCATATTTGAAGGCCAGATCAATGCAAATGTTGTAGATAGATGGTTAATTTTGTTGGAAGGATATTTTTCGGTTCATGACTTTTCCAATTGAGAAAAGATTACTTTTGCACTCCTAAAAGTCGCTTGCCATGTCAAGGACTAGTCGAAAACTGACTGTGAACAAAAGGATGAGAGGGAATCTTAACGTTTTTTAGCCGCACCCATTTGGAATTATTTCCAAGGTGACATCAAGGAAAAATATTACCCTATCATGCGCAATGAAGATAAATACATGAAGTGGACTACATTGCGACAAGGAAGGGACCAAGATGTGTCAAAGTTCACAAATATTTTTGATACCTTTGGCACGAAGCTCGGTATCAAGGATTTTGAGTTCCATTTGGTACTCAAGTATCAAAAATGTCTACACAAGTACATCCAAGACGAGATGGAGTTCCTAGACATCTCATCTCTTTGTGTCGCCTATCGATACACTATCAAGCTCGAGAAAAATTTAAGCAAAAGAAGCAAGGCTTTGGATCTATGAATCCAAAGCAAGGGAAAGATGCCCCCAAACCATAGAGAAAAAGGCAAAGCTAACGCAGGGCAATCCATGACAACCCACCAAGCTGCAAGAAAAGAAAAATACCATGAAGACAAATAAGGACACATGGAAATGGTGCGAGTTCCATAATAGCCCCACTCACAACACAATTGAGTGTCGAGACAAACAATTAATAGTGGTTGAGTGTTACACAAAATTTTGTCATTGTCCTTATACTCCCTATTCCTTGATCCTGGAGGACCTCTACAATGAACCCCACATGCTTTTCCTTCATGAAGAAACTCCCATTTTGTCCCTCTTCATGAGAAGATCAATTCCCTTTTGCACCATTTCCCCTGAAACTCCTATTTTTCCCAATTTACAAGA
Organism: Pinus tabuliformis; assembly: GCA_031772625.1. NCBI lineage: Eukaryota > Viridiplantae > Streptophyta > Pinopsida > Pinales > Pinaceae > Pinus > Pinus tabuliformis. The sequence continues at coordinate 2,058,159,254 of CM062818.1, forward strand.
CCGACACTAATGACCTTTGTCTCCCCCGCGTCGATGTGCAGAGATTAGCACTATCCCTAGTGCCGACGAGAGTGACTAAGCTATGTTCTAGTCGCACTAGTCCTGTTATGGAAAGTTTTTTAAATTAAGAGCTGAAGCTTCCAACTCTAGAAGCTTCATAATGGAAGTCTAGTAAATGGTTTGGCTGAATGGTGTCAAGGATGTTAGTTTGGGCTCCTTTCCCCTAAAATGATGGAACTACCTCAAGGGATAATACCTTCTCCCATGAAGAGTTGATCCAAAATGGATTCAGTCTTGCCTCCAAACCAAAGTCTTCAAATATAGGTGAAAGTAGGCTCACATTGAAGTGCTCGTGAATACGAATCCAATGGTGAAAACAATGCATAAATCTAAGTCTGAATGAAGAAATTAGAGCCAATTAAAGATTTAGGCCAAAATTCAATGCCTACGTCAGCAACACACGTGGAAACCTGGGAATGAGTCACAGGTTCTGGATGATTTCAACGCAGAAGGTCATGTGGCAATCTGTGATTGGTTCATACCACAGGCGATTGGATTAGCGAATGAGAGCAGAGATCGTTCGATCATATGAGATTGACGCATATCACATCGAGACATGCAAGCAGGTTATCCTTGAAAATGGACACGATAAGGTTATTTAAAAGAATTTAAACTTCTTTGAGTTCCAACAGGGAAGCGGTAAACGGTTTCTCGCACGCCTCAAAGGCTGGAAATGGTTTTTTAGAAATCTACACGATTCCACTCAGCGATTGACACATAGCATCCCGAAACAACTTTTCTTGCGTGCTTTCGGAGAATTAACCAGCATGCTAGTTGGAGTGTGAGATTGCATGACAGCCGTCGGATTGAGTAGACAGATCAATGGCGGAGATCATTTGAGAGTGGATGACACGATATCCATCGGATTGTAGGGTATCGAGATCTGTGCTAGGAAAAGGCCAGACGGTCGGGGTCAACTCCACGCCCACGGTACTTTGGTTTATCCTCTGTTTTTAATGTAATCGTATTATTCCACATTTATTGCAGTTTGTAACTAAACATGGTATATTAATACCATATCACCAAAAAAAGTTGATAGAGTGTGGTTTTGAACCATTCCAGGGAGTCTGGAGGTCATAGTGGCCAAGTACAGTCGAGTGTATACTCATTTTAACTCGAAAATGTGAGTTGAACTCAGTGGTGAGATCCATTTTCGTGTTTGAGACTCTATTTCTGAGCTCACACCTGTAACAACAATTTGAAGACATAATAGAGAGGTCAGCATTGGAAGTGAAAGGACCAAGAGACGTAGCCAGGAAGTCTGGTGAACTCCTTTGTTAAATTTGGTTATGTTGATGTGTTTGAATGTGTTTTCTAATTGTTTAAGTGTTTATGTTATTCACAATCTTTTTGATCCGTTGCACTAAGTAACATAGGTAACTTCACACATATTCTATAATACCTTTTTCATTAATGGATCAAGTGGTATCAAAGCAATAAGGTATTTTAAGGTTTGACAAGTTTGTGTGGAGATTTGAATGCTTACTAGGTTGAGGCTCGAACGAGGTGAAGGTGAACTTTTTGAGGCGAATCCAGAGATTGTAAGGGTATTTTCACAAAGAAGGATGGCAGATGAAACTCAACTTGGGTCAGAATCCCAATTCTTGGATAGTTTCATGACGAAACATGCAATGGTGGAAGAGATGTATAATGAGTTTAAAAAGGGTAAAGGTGAAGAAGGCACTTCATCGCCTAAACTAGACAAAGGAACAGAGGAAACTTTTCTTTTTGTTTCTCTAGATAAAGAAGATAAAGAAAAAAGAGAAAAGCCTCCTCCACCATCTCCTCCATCATCACCATCATCGTCATCATCGTCTTCTTCTCATAAAACTAGTTATTCTAAGAAGAAGAAAAATAAATCCTCTTTGATCAAATTAGATGTAAAATTTGATTTGCCAATTTATCATGGAGAACTTAATGCTGAAAAGCTTAATAATTGGATAAAGAAAATTGATGTATATTGCAGAGTGCAGAAAGTTGATTCAGAAAGGAAGAAGATCCATCTTGCTAGCCTTCGACTTGGAGGAACCACACTTGTATGGTGGGAAGGCAAGACACAAGCAGATCTCCAAAAGCATGGTAAAATCATTTCAACTTGGAATGAATTTGTTTCTGCCATTAAAAAGAAATTTTATCCTTTGGCTTATATGAAAAAAAAAATGATGATTTGGCAAACACTACGTCAATTAAAAGGTCAAAGTGTTTAGAGTTATACTCAGGAATTTCGTAAGAGGGCTTTAACATTAGGCATATCATTGGACTCACCAGAGACATTGTTAAAATACATAGGTGGTCTTCATAGTTATTTGAGGCATACTATACTTATGTTTAATCCAAGTAGCTTAGATGATGTATTAGTTCAAGCAACTCATCTAGAAGCTGAGGTAACAATGTAACCCAAGATGTTGGGAAATCACCAAAACCTATTGAAAGAAAGAATAAAGGCAAGAAGAAACTGAAATGGAAGGAGAGGAAAACAAACACTGTGAAGAATGATAAACCTTCATGCACTCATTGTAAGAAGGAAGGACACGATGAGGCACACTGCTGGTCTTTGCATCCAGAATTGAAGCCTAAGAAATTCGGGAGTAAAGAGCAAAAGAATGTTGCTGCTGTTCAAAAGGACTTGGGGTCAGATTCAGGTGACGAGACAACAATTACAACTACAGGTTTAAAAGGTAAAGATTCTAAAGCATCTACAAGTACTTCTTTACGTTTTTTTGTTAATGAAAATGATGAGAGGAAAAGAAATGAGCTATTTCATATTAGAGTCATTTCCAAGCATACTAAAATTGATACTTTATTTGATAGTGGGTCACAAGTTAATTTGATTTCTGAAGAAATTATAAAGAAGTTGGATCTAGAAACAAAACCTCATAGAAAGCCATATCCATTAGGTTGGGTGTGTGATAAAACTAAGCTACAAGTTATGAAACAATGTAAACTTCGTTTTTCTATTGGGTCAAATTTTGTAGATGAGGTTGAGTTAGATATAGTCCCATTGGACATATGTGGAATTGTATTAGGAAGTCCATACTTGTACGATAGAAATTCTATCTTCTATCGAATTGAAAATAAGTATCAACTCACTAAGGATGGAACTGAATATATTGTAAGGGCTCATAAACTCAAAGATAATTTCTCTCTCATAAATTCAGGACAGATGAAAAGAATTGTAAATTCAAGTAAGCAATTTTTACTTATGATTGTAAAAGAAAAGGATATTGATAAATCTAATGCATTCCAAGGCTATAATCCTAAACAAAAAGTAGATCTTGTTAAAGTTGTTTTCGATTATGATATTCTATTTCAAGAGCCTAAAGGGCTTCCACCCAAGCAAGAGATAGAACATGAGATTTATTTGCAGCAAGATGCTCCACTACCTAACATTAGAATGTAAAGGTTATCAACTCTAGAGAATGAAGAGATAAAGAAGCGGGTATAAGAATTACTCGATCAAGGGTTTATTCGACCAAGCACATCACCGTGCGAATCACCTATTATGTTAGTGTGAAAGAAAGATGGTTTGTGGAGAATGTGCATTGATTTTAGAGCATTAAATAAAATCACAATAAAGAATCATTATCCTCTTCCTCGTATTGATGATTTGTTAGATCAGTTAAAAGATGCAGTTTACTTCTCTAAATTGGACTTGTGAAGCGGCTACCATCATATAAGAGTTGCATAATAGGATGTATGGAAGACTGCTTTCAAATGAAGCAATGACTCTATGAATGGTTGGTTATGCCTTTTGGATAACTAATGCTCCATCTATGTTCATGCAAGTCATGAATGATGTATTTAGACCATTTATTGATGATTTTGTAATAGTCTATTTAGATGATATTCTTGTTTTTAGTAGAACATGTGATGGACATGTAAGGCATGTAAAGCAGATTTTAGATGTTTTGAAAAGAGAAAATCTCTATGTAAAACTGTCAAAATGTGAATTTGGCATAAAGTCTTTGAATTATTTGGGTTATATTGTAGGGGCTGGTGAATTGAAGATAGATCCCTCTAAGGTCGAAGTTATTGTAAATTGTCCTAAGCCAAATACTGCTACATAAGTTAGAAGTTTCTTAGGGGTAGCGCAATATTGGAGGAATTTTATTACTAACATTTCTTTGATTGCAACTCCTTTACATGCTTTGACAAGTGTGAAATAGGTTTTTTAGTGGGGAGGCAAATAGCAGAAAGCCTTCGACACATTGAAAGAAAGGATCAGTACAACGGTAGTACTAGCACTACCAGATCTTTAGCATCCATTTGAGATTGAGACAGATGCAAGTGAATATACCATGGGGAAAGTGTTATGAAACCAGCTCAAGAAAAGATAGAAAAGATAGATCAGCGCCTTAGAATCCAACCTCGTCGAGGGGGCAACCTCCTTTACATTACATAAATGAACAATTATTTGATGATACAAATGAAAAGACCTCCTTTCTATATATAGGAGTCTAAGGGGTCATAACATAATCAGAGCCGACATAACAATAAAAATGTAAGGGCATAATAATAACAATAGTGGGCTTCTATGGGGCACAATAGTAACAATATGGGAACTACATGGGTACAATGATATAATAAGTGGGTTGTACTAATAACAATAAGGGGTTACACTAGTAGTATAGGGGCCTAACATGCCCCTCTCCTTCAAAAAGCGTTGTCCTCAACGCTTGAGTAGTTCTTGATTCTTTTGTATAAAATTCTTGTCCTCCCATGTGGAATCTTCAGCGGGTAAGTTATTCCACCTGATGAGATACTCTGAAATTGGTCGATTTCGCAGCTGTCGGGTTCTTGTTTCTGTGACTGCTCCAAGTTCCAATATGATTTTTCCTTCCTCTTCAATTTCTAGCAATATTGTTTGAATTGAGATCTTTTGCAACTTTTGAATAAGTGGCCATACTTCTTCGTCCTTCTTCCATTCATTCCTTGCTTCATTTATCCAATCTGGTTGGATAATAGAAATAGCACAAAACAATGCTTCCACATCCTCATCCTTGAAGAGTCTTCCCATTCGGTAAGGTCGCCATTTTTTAAGTGCATGTAGTGTTGCCAACATTTCCTTCTCATAAATAGCTTGCTTCAGATGTAGTAGTAAAAATACCTAATCACCTACATCAAAACATTTTTCACAACAATGTTGATCTACCTGTTGTTTCATTTGATTTTGCACCGAAATGGCATTATCCTTTAAAAGTTGGAGAACTTGTTGTTGATGCTCGATGTGATCTTTCACTGCTTGAACCTTTTTCTCCTTGATATGTCCTTCTATCTTTAGAGTTTGAGGAGTGGTAATTTCTTCCAATCCTTTACAAGATATGGTCGGATTCATTTCGTGATGCTCGATGTGATCTTTCACTTCTTGAACATTTTTCTTCTTGATATGTCCTTTTATCTTGATAGTTTGAGGGGTGGTAATTCCGACCAATGAATTACAAGATATGGTTGGATTCATTTCTTCTTTCTCGATGTGATATTTCACTTCTTTCACCTTTTTATTCTTGATATGTCCTTCTATCTTGAGAGCTTGAGGAGTGGTAATTATTGCCAATGCTTTACAAGATATGGCCTGGTTCATTTCTTCTCTCTCTGGGGTTGGGTCCTGGTGTATATCCTCTTCTTTTGATGTTTCTTGATCCTTTTCTTCCTCCTCTTCATACTCTATCTAAAATAATTTCTTCTCAGTAAACTTATGACCTTTAGTGCATTTGCTATCACAATTGTAACAAAGCCCTTTTTCTCTTTTTTCTTCCAATTGTTGTGGTGTAACCCTTGTAGGTTGAGGAAGGCTAGGAGAAACCACACTTCCATCTTTATAGTTGTGAGGGGTAGACTTCCTTGTTGCCATAATTTTACTTTCCATTATGTAACAAAGCCCTTTTACTATTTCCAATTGTTGTGGTGTTGCTCCAAAGAAGGTGTTGCTCTTTGTATCCTCATAATGTGCTATCATTTCCTCCGTGAAAATTGACCATGTAACAAGTTGTTTACGAGAACAAAGCCCTTTATACCATAAAAATTGATCCGGTTCTAAATATGAAGATGCAATACATACCTTTTGTAACAGTGGTACACCATGTAGATCAAAATATTGCTCCATCTGAAGTATCCAATTTACCGGATCCTTGCCATCAAACTTCCTCATCTTGCTTTTTCTTGATTTTAGGAGCTCGATCTTGAAACGACTGTAACTCTGTACTTTTGGATCTTTAAGTTTTGAAATTGTGACCTGCAGTAGCCCTCTGTGTCCTCTTTCCAATGCCACAAGTCTGACCCAAATTGGATTCTCCAAGGAAGAGTTATGCCAAATCTCCCACAGTGACCTGATTATAGACTAGTTCAGTAGAGCGAACTTGTACGACGTGCCACGTGTCACTGTTTCAACCTTTGGCTCTGAAAAACATATAAAAGAAACTACAGTCCATCCTCTTTCTATACCTTCTTACGAATTTTCAATCCAATGCCCAGAGACAAAGTTATGACGATTTTCCCAAAGTCAACTGTTTGGAATGTAATTCAGGAGTCTGCAAAAAGACAAACTTCCTCAGATCATATATCAGCAAATATAACGCGAAAAGATCTGAAATTCAGACCCAAGGTTCAGCGCGACTTTGTCTCAAATGGGTTTGTTTTTAAACTTCTGAAACGTCGCAGAAAAAAAGTTATAGCGAAAATTCCACGATGACCTGTTTGGAGCAGTAAAACCCTAGAATCCAAAGCTCTGATACCAAATGTTATGAAACTAGCTCAAGAAAAGATAGAAAAGATAGATCAACGCCTTAGAGTTCAGCCTCTTCGAGGGGGCAACCTCCTTTACATTACATAAATGAACAATTCTTTGATGATACAAATGAAAAGACTTCCTTTCTATATATAGGAGTCTAAGGGGTCATAACATAATCAGAGCCGACATAACAATAATAATGTAAGGGCACAATAATAACAATAGTGGGCTTCTATGGGGCACAATAGTAACAATATGGGCACTACATGGGTACAACGATATAATAAGTGGGTTGTACTAATAACAATAAGGGGTTACACTAGTAGTATAGGGGCCTAACAGACAGTGTTGATGCAACACAGAAAACCTATATGCTTTCATTTTGAGACATTTACATCAGCAATAGTTAACTATCCTACATATGATAAAGAATTTTAAGCATTAGTTAAGAGTGTTAAAAAGTGGAAACATTACATAATGGGTAAAGAAACAATCATACATACAAATCATCAACCACTTCAATATTTACACTCACAAACTAAATTGCAACAATCAAGACATTACAGGTGGATGGGTTTTCTACAACAATTTCATCTTGTTATCAGATATAAGAAGGGAATACATAATAAGGTTGCAGACATGTTATCAAGACCAATTATAAATGCATCCACAATACTTAAGCATAATTTAGTAATTCATGAAAGTTACATTGAACAATATGCTCAAGACACAGATTTTAAGGATGTATATGCAACTTTAAGTCATGTCAAGCAGGTAGAAGAATTGGATTATTTCATAAAGGAAAAACTCTTATATCGTTTGGGAAATTTATGCATTCCACAAACTAAAAGAGTTAATATAATTCGAGAAGCACATACTTCTCTCATGTGAAGTCATTTTGGTGTAAGTAAAACAATTGCACAATTACAAAGGTTCTACTATTGGCCATGAATGAATGAGACAGTTTCTAGATATATGAAAGGATGTACTATGTGTGCTACAAGCAAGCCAAGTAATAGAAAATTAGTCTTGTATACTCCACTTCCTATTCCTTCTCGTCCTTGGGAAAGTGTTTCCATGGATTTTGTTGGGGAATTGCCAAAGTCTAGAAAGGGTCATGATTATTTGTATGTAGTTGTGGATAGGTTCAGTAAGATGTGTATTTTGACACCATGTAGTAAACAAGTGACAGTTGAACAAACTGCAAAGTTTTTCTTTCAAAATGTATGGGTTCGTTTTGGGTTACCCACTTCTATTGTATCCGATCGAGATTCTTGATTTGTCGAGAAATTCCGGTCAAGTCTATGGGAGTTAATGGACATAAAGTTAAAGAAGAGCGTGAAATTCCATCCACAAACAGATGGTCAGACAGAAGTGATCAACATGACAGTGACATAGTTGCTTTGAGGATAATGCAGCAAGCATCCCAAACTTTGGGATGAGCATTTGATTTATGTGCAACATGCTTACAACCATGCAAAACATTCTTCTACTCAGAGATCTCCTTTTGAGACTTGTTTTGGTTATCAAAGTCTCCCTTGGATTTTGCCTTTGGTAAAGACATAGCAGTTGATGGACACAGTGATGTGGACAAAGCAACCAAGTTCATTGAACAAATCCAGGTTACCAGGCAGTACAAGAACAACTAGAAAGAAGCCAAGCAAAGTATAAGGTGAGACATCACAGGCATCGAGTTGAGCATAGTTTTGAAGTTTGTGATCAAGTCTAGTTGTATATTAGAAAAGAAAGATTGCAAGGGGAAGGTAAAAATTTGAAACCAATTAGATATAGTCCTTTCAAAATACTTGATAAAATTGGTGAAAATGCTTTCCGCTTAGATCTACTAGCCTATATGCAAATCTACTCTGTCGTAAATGTTGAAAAGTGTGATTATATGAACCTTCATTGATTGAAGGACCCGAAGATCAAGGTCAACTACCTTCCAATGAAGATCTGTTTCCTAAGTATATAAATGAATTGCAAGAGGACACAGTTCTAGACAGGAGGATAAGAACTTTGCGATGGGGAAATGTTGAGTATCTTTGAGTTGGACTCAAAGGTACAAATCCAAGTAAAGCACGATGGATAGAGATTGGAAAAGTGAAGGAACTTTATCCTCACTTACTCGACAACTAAAACCAACTTTTGGTGAACCAAAAGCTTCTAGTGGGGAGGAGTGATCCAAAATGGATTCAGCCTTACCTCTATACCAAAGTCTTCAAATATAGGTGAAAGTGGGCTCACGTTGAAGTGCTCATTAATACAAATCCAATGGTGCAAACATCACATAAATCTGAGTCTGGATGAAGAGATTAGAGCCAATTAAAGATTTGGGTCAAAATTCAATGCCTACATCAGAAGGACACTTGGTGTCACACCCTCAATTCTTTTTTCGAAAATTGCCCAACGTGTGACATCGGCCAAACACTTAACCTTTTCCATCGTTAACTTGTTTCTTGAACTACGCCTAACATTCATCTTATTTAACATGTTAAAACATTTAATGTGTGGAAATACATTAAACAAACATTCAACAACAAGAGACACAATACATCATATGCAAGTAAGAATTGTTAATAATTTTGTTTTACAATTGACCGAGAGTAAACACTCAACCGATGTTTTTATCCTTTACAATTTTCTAGTTGTCGTGCAACTCGGCCCTATACCGCTGCACCGTTCAGCCCTACCCGAACGCAACTCGTCGTGCTATTGTGCCCTCCATCATTCGGTGCGGGCGCTCCTACTCGTAGCTCGTGTAACCCTTTCAGCAAGGGTGCACCTGCTTGCGGCTCGTGCAGCCTGATCGAACACCGTTCAATCTCTGCGCAACTTCAGAGATTGTTGTTTCGTTCAGCAAGTGCCCTCGCCTTGGGGCTGCCTTGCCTGCAGGTTCCAACACCCGTGTCACCCAGCTTGTCGTGTTCGACCTCCCACACGGTGTTGCGACCCGCGGCCTCACCCGCTAAGTCTACCCACACTCTGTGTTTACCGCCACCTGACTCTGTTGTAAATAATGTTCAGAACATCCGCCCATCATGGAGGCTCATCTCAGGTCACCCCAAGGAAGCTCGTACTCCAACCTTCAAACTCACTTTTGAATCTTGTGAGATGCTCCTTGATTTCCTTTTGCCAAGTTCACCTTCGTGTATTTGTATGATCACTTGCCAAGGTGGGGGCTTCGGTCGATGGCCAAGCCGACCCAACCTTTTGGTGTTTCCATCATTCTAACACGTTAGCTTGGGGTGGGGTGCCCACACATGAGACTGCTCGCCCATATAAACTTGTGAGTCCACCTGAAACTTAGCCATTTTATGAAATGAATTTATCATGTCTGCTTGCCCGCTCATCTAGCCAACTCGTTTCCCTTGCGCAGGTGTGTATCCAACTCGTCATTTCGTCTAGCTGGCTCATCACCCATCCGTCGTGTCCCTATCACCAACATCGCAATCCTTTGGTTAAACGCGCTTGGTGGGTGTGTCTGTTTTCGCCCGAAGGCACCAATGACTCGTGGGCGTTAAATTCTCCCCCACCTAAGGTCATTGCCATCCCCGAAAATCTGGCTATCCTTCGTAACCTTCTGTTGTACTTCTCAATCTTTCGCTTCCATATCCATAATGAGCCCTCCATTTCCTAGCTATATTCATGTGGAGCATCCTTCCATCTAATGAGAAATTCCCGTATCATGTTGCTCCCGAGTCTTGTTGTTTGAATATCCAAAATCTTCTCCAATACAAGGTTTGGTTTTTCAAAAATCATAGTTGGCCCCCTCGGTGGCTCTACTCTATCTCGATGCTCTGCATCAAGTCGACACTTCTTCAACTGAATGATATGGAAAACAGGATGTCTCATATGCTTGTGGTGCGGAAGCTCCAACTCATAGGCAACCTCCCCCAATCGTTTATTCACTAGAAATGGTCCTTCATACCTCCTCTTCAAAGATCTTGCAATTCCCTTAGGTGGCTGAAAGTGATCTCCAGTGATCCTGAGAAAAACCACATCTCCCACACTGAAGTGTGCATCCCTCCTATCCTTATCTGCCCATTTCTTCATCCTCCTCGCAGCTTCATGCAAGCACAACTGTGCTAACTCCAAAGCCTCATCCCAAGCCTTCATGACGTTCTTCGCATGAGGACTCCTCAAGAAACCTCCTGTCACTACGGTGTGCGGAGTGACTAGCAACTGCTCATTCACCAACTCAAATGGACTATACCCTATCGTAGAACTCTTCTACATGTTGTAGCTAAACTAAGCTACATCCAAGCATTCAGGCCAATTCTTCTAATCAACCATCACACAATGTCTCAAGTAGTTCTCTAGCAATGCGTTGATTTGCTCAGTCTGCCCATTTGTCTGTGGATGGTAACTCGAACTCATCAACAATTTTGTTCCAACTATCTTGAACAATGTGGTCCAAAATTTGTCTGTAAATCGCGGATCTTGGTCCAACACAATGCTCAATGGTATTTCCCTATACTTCACTATGTTCTTGAATAACAAATCCACAGTCTTCTCGGCTCCATAAGGTATCTTTGTTGGAACAAAGACATCATACTTGGAAAAATGATCGACCACGAACATGATCCCATTATACCCCTGTAACTGTGGTAACTGAATGATGAAGTCCATCGAGACACTCATTGATGGTCTCTCTGGAATTGGTAAAGGTTGCAACAATCCTCTCTGCCTCTGAGTATCCAATTTTTCCCACTGACAAATGATGCACGTATGTACATACTCTCTACATCCTCCCTCATCTTTTCCCAAAAGAATCCTCTCTCCAATAATGCCAAAGAACGACGCTACCTTGGGTGGCCAACCCATGGAGAATCATGGCATTCCTTCAAAAGGTGCCTCCTAAGCCTAAATGACTTCAGAAAAATAGGGTCGGTTCCCAAAGAACAAGAATCCATCTCAGAAAAAAAAGCTTCTGTATCTTCCCCTCCTTTATCTGCTTCACTATGTTCTGCGCTTGAGCATTAGTCTCAATGCTTTCCTTGAGCTTATTCTGCATCTCTTCTATCATCTGTACTTGAATCCTACTTCATGTTGCTCGGTCTTCCTCCCCCTCCAATGCTGCTAGTTGTCCATTCCTGCTAAGGGCATCTGCAACCACATTGAGTCTACCCAGAGGATACTTAATAGTCATGTCGAACTCTTCCAATAAGTCCTGCCAATGAGCTTGCTTCACTGATAGCTTTGGTTGTGATGCAATATAACTTGTTGCAACGTTGTCAGTATTGACAACAAAAGGCTTCCCAATCAGGTAATGCCTCCATACCTACAAACAGTGGATGATCGTAGTCATCTCTTTCTCATGAACCGGATACCTTCGTTCTCGATCCTGCAACTTTCGACTCTCATACACCACCAGATGACCATCCTGCATAAGGAATCTTCATATCAAAAAATCTGAAGCATCTGTGTGTACCTCAAATGGTCGCTCGAAGTCTGGAAACTTCAATATCAGTGTTGAAACCATCCTCTTATTCAAATCATCAAATTCCATCTGACATTTCTCCATCCAACTCCATCACTTGTCCTTCTTCAGAAGGTCTATCAGTGATGATGTTACTTTGGAGTATCCATCCACAAAATTTCGTTGGTAGTTGGTCATGCCTAAAAACACCCTCATATCATGGACATTCTTCGATTCAACCCAATCCTCAATCGCCTTCACCCTGTTTGGCTCCATCCGTATGTACCCTTGACCCATAATGTGTCCAAGGAATGGAATCTCAGTTTGGGAAAACACACACTTCAACTTATTTAAGTACAGATGACTCTTCTTCAGCGCCTAAAACACCAAAGCCAAGTGTTTCTTATGATCCTCCATGTTATCACTTTACACCACGATGTTGTCCAAGTACACTACTATGAATGAATCTAAGTATGGACGTAGTACATCATTCATCAAAGTGAAAAATGTGGCAGGAGCATTGCACAACCCGAATAGCATAACAAGGAATTCAAAGCTTCCATACCTTGTTACTATCACGGTATTCTTCTCATCTCCTTCCGCTATCTGCACTTGGTAATACCCATGCCTCAAGTCCAACTTGGAAAACACTCGGGCTTTTGCAAGCTTATCGAAGCAATCTACAGCTAATGGAAAAGGATACATGTTCTTTATTATTTGCTTATTGAGAGCATGATAATCATAGCACATCTGTAGCTCATTTGTATCTTTCTTCCACTGGAGCAATACTGGAGCTCCATAGGCGGACCGTGAAGGTCGAACAAAAATTGCATCAGTTAACTCCTTTAACTATCGTTTCAATTCTTCCAACTTCGGCCCTGACAACCGATAAGGAGCTTTAGCCAGAGGTTATTTCCCTGGCTCTAGCTCAATGCTATGATCCATCACACGCCTTGGTGGAAGCTTCTTTGGTAGCTCATCGAGCATAAAATCTACATACTTCGCCAGCACCCTAGAAATCTCAGCTGGAACAGGCGTCCCCACTCCATCATCGCTATCGACTTCTCCATTAACTATCGCATATGTCTCCACATCTGACTCCCGCATAGCCTTCTCCAAACTTAGTGCAGAAACATGCTGCACCTTGACTTCCTTCCTTTGCTTATGGGTAGGCAAAGTCCAAGTCTGTGATCCTCCAATCAACATAACCTCATCACAAAAGGGAACAATAACTGCTCTATTTCCCTTCAAGAAATCTTGCCCCAATATCATGTCAAAGTCGTTCATCTCCATCACCGTGAAGTCCAACCGACTCTGCCAGTCTTTGATTTGCATCGACACTTCATGTGCCAAACCTGCCACTCTAGCGCTTGAGTTCACTCCCTTGACCTCCACATCTGATGGGATAATAATCAGCCCAACTTTTTTTGCTAGCCATGTCGTCATGAAGTTATGTGTGGCCCCTGTGTCCACAGTGCTTGGATGGTCTTGCCATGAATCACCAAGTCTACGAAACCCAGACTATGAATCCAAGATTTCTTTTCCATAACTTTAGACTGCATACATACCTGTTCTCTACAATTTCCTATGATACCATCTGTCACACCCTCAATTATTTTTTCACGAATTGACCAATGTGTGGCATCGGCCAAACACTTAACCTTTTCCATCGTTAATTTTTTCCCGAACTACGTGTTGAGAATAACAACAAGAAATGTTAAAAATAGCATTCAATATATTCCAATTTTAATTTGTCCTTGAATTAAAATTTGAATTTAGTCGCACCAGTTGCTTGAAAAATAATTAATTAATTCATCTTGAGTTAATTAGTTGGAGAAATTCAAACATGAAGTCTTTGTGAAGTCATGCAACAGTTATCCCTTTGATTGAGGAAGTTATCCCTTAATTAAGGAGATAAGGATGAGTTGTATTTGATTTGTAATTAGTTAGCTCAGTTAACTAAATTAAGTCCAGTTAAATGAGTTCCAAACAATTTGAGGAACTAATTGTGAGTTCAGTCAGTTAATGCATGCATGCATGAAACTAGTGTACTCCAGATAACTGAATATTCTCTCATAAATAACTCATGCATGTATATTCAAAGAAAGACCCAGTTGAGATTAAATATAGGAACATTGAACTATCAGTTGGAGGAATTTTCCTATAAAGGAAACTCATCCATGTAGAAGGAACCAGGTTCCTTGAGGATTGCATAGTTTTACAGGGTGTGAGATTAGTGTGAGTGATCAGTGTTACACTTGGTAACAGTAGGATCACCCAGGTGAAACAACGCAAGGAAATAGGAGCTTGAAGGGCAGAGGAGAAGGCTTGTGAGAAGCTTTGATTGCCTATGATCATCGAGGACGATTGTACTGAGAGCTGGCTAGTTGTGGGAGTTGAGCCTTTGTGTAATTCTTGATGTATTTCCACCTTGTATGATAATATAGATAGTGGGGTGTTTAGTTGAGGCTTTCCCCAGAGTATTCTTCTGTGTTTCTTGCGTGATTGATTTTTCTTCTCTGTTATATGTGTTTTTTTTTTATCTTGCTCAAAATCGATTAAGCTTCCGCAAGCTTGATTGTAGAAGTAGATTAAGTATTTTGCTTTAGTACATTGCATAATCAGTTTAATCTACAGTGAGAATTTCTACATGGTATCAGAGCAACCATGAGCACTAAGAAAGACTCTTAAAATACCCAAAACTCTACATGGTATTAGAGCAACTTGAGCTTCCGCAAGTTTGCTCAAAATCAAAACTCTTAAAATACCTTCTCAAAATAATAACAAAACTAAAATTAAAATAAACTATACTAATAAATAAACAAAACTAAAAAAAACTCTAAATTTTTTAGTATTCCCTATCAAAAATATTTCAAATTTACACTTTCAAATATACTCGCCATTTATATACTAACAAACTTCTCACTTATTTTCTAATTAATAATTTACTCTCTATATTAAAAAAAATTCACAACTATGTGTACTAGTGTAATACACATATTTCAAAGTTGTCTCCCCCCCACAATTCACAAATTTTCTAGTGAAAGACACATACAAGATATTTCAAAGTTGCTCCGCTCACATTCATAAATATAAAATTTATCATTTAGAGGACATTTTGAAATATCAATGATGATAAAGAACCTTAACTTAAAATTAGTTATTTGGACGCATGCTAGAAAATAAAATTAGCAAGTGGGCAGAAGAAAGAGATAAGCATGTTAAAGGGAAAGTAGGTTTTATACCTAAACATTCCATAGTTGATCATTGTATAACTTTAAGGCACATCATTGAAAAAGTTTGGGAGAAAAAGGATGAAGTCTTTTGTTGCTTTGTTGATTTCAGAAAAGCATTTGACTCAGTTCCTAGGGATAAGATTTGGCACAGAATGGAGGAACTTGGGGTTCCTAAAAATTTGAGAGCAGTTGTGCATTGGTTGTATGAAGAGGTGAAAGTAAAAATTAGAACTTTAGCAGCCATTTCTGAAAGTTTTAGAAGCGATATCGGGGTCAAGCAAGGTTGCCCACTGTCTCCTACCCTTTTTGGTTTATATATCAACAAGTTTGAGGAGTAGTTAAATTCGCAAGGGGGTGATGGTATCTATTTGGGCAAGTTTGTTATAACACTTCTTTGTATGCAAATGACCTTATTCTAATTGCTAAATCGGCTCTTCGTTCGCAAGAGCACTTACTATCCCTTCAGCATTTTTGTAGAAGTGTGGGGAGGCAAGTCAATATCAACAAAACGGAAGTGGTGGTTTTCTCTAAGAAAAGAAAACATAACCAACATAAGTTCTACTTTGAAGGCAACATTCTGGAAGAAGTTTTGGATTACAAATACCTCGAAATTGACTTCAAAAAAAATCTAAGCTCAGATGGTTGTAGAAAGAAAAGAACTTTGGGGGGTTGGAAAGCATTTTATGCTTTTCAAAATAGGTGTAGAGAGGCAAAGTTATGGGACTGGAAAACCACTCAAACTCTTTTTGGGCTTCTAGTGATTCCAGTGATTCTCTATGGTTGTGAACTATGGGCCAGCAGTACATCCGACATGTAGTGGAGACAAATTGAGAAAATTCAAAAGTGTTTGATTACAAACAAATTCAAGATTAAAAGTGCAGTTCCTTATGCTATCTTGTTAAGTGAAACAAGGGTTGCTCCTATTGAAGCAATTGCTATGGTGTGAGCCATAAAGTATTTAAAAGAAATTAAGAAAATGGAAGAGAGTTGATGACCTAAGGTTGTCTTCAATGACAAATTGTGCAAAAAAAAAACAAAAACAAAAACAAAAAAAACAAAAACAAAAAAAACAAAAACAAAAAAAACAAAAACAAAAAAAAAAAAAAAAAACAAAAAAAAAAAAACAAAAACAAAAAAAAAAAAACAAAAAACAAAAAGCAAAAAACAAAAAACAAAAAAAAAAAAAAAAAAACAAAAAAAAACAAAAAAACTTGGATGCAGCAAAATAACAAATGGTTTAGTAAATGGGGTATTTGTTTGAACGCGTGTCCCATAAACAGCAAAGGGATAAAAGCTTTTTTTATGGAAAATTTCCACAAGCATACTTGGGATAATGAGCTAGGAAGAAAGAAAAAGTACTATATTGATGTGTTTAATCCCACTCATAGTCATCAACCAAAAGCATACACAGAGGTCAACATATCTTAGAGAACCAAAATTTGTATTGCTTAGTTAAGGACTAATTCTCATCAACTCCGTTGTGAAACAGGGTGCTGGAAAAGGCCAAAAGAAGTGTGGGAAGAAAGAGTATGCATTTTTTGTTCTTCTGGAAAAGTGGAAATAGAAAAAAATTTCATTTTAGAATGTGAGGCCTTCATAGACAACAGGGAAAGTTATGCAGATAAACTGGCAGCTATCTCTTGGGATAATATATTTAGCGAGGGGTTTGTCGAGAAGCTAAGAGAATCTATTGTGAAGCTTCACAGAAAAAGGGCCAAATACATCAAGCAGATGAAGAAGTAATCTGTCCCATAGGCTTAGCCTCATGGACATTAAAATAATTCCTTTCTTCTTCTTTCTTAATGACAATGCCATCTCTCGAACATAAAATTTTATTGTGAAGCTTCACAGAAAAAGGGCCAAATACATCAAGCAGATGAAGAAGCAATCTGTCCCATAGGCTATTTTAGTCTCATGGACGTTAAAATAATTCCTTTCTTCTTCTTTCTTAATGACAATGCCATCTCTCGAACATAAAATTTGTCACTTGGTAAATGTTTGAGATACGACGGATAATGTTTAACTTTAACTTTAAAATAGATGTTATTAAATAAATTCTAGCGTATATCTATATTCCTTTAATTTGTTTTAGTAAAAATATGGAAAATAATTTATAATTAATTGATGCAGGAGCATTCAGCTCAACAATATCATTGTATTTTAGTAGACATAGGGGGTCTTGTATTTTAAGGCATTTGGTTTCCTTAGTGTTGAATTAATGTAATTGCTTAGGTTTTGAGTGATTTTAATGAAAATGGGAATTAATTAAGTATTTTGAAGCATATTGTAAATGTTCTCAAATGTAGGAGAACATGAGAGAATTAGGATAGTTGAGAGATTGAGAGATTTGAGAATTAATTGCAAATCTTAGATTAGGAGTTAGTTCATGATTTTGTGGATTAGAGAGGATCCTTAGAGATAAGGAAGAGATTTTAGGGTTTTGTTGAGAAGTTTATGGATCTAAACCAGTAATTGGTTTTAGAATCCTTTTGTATAAATGTAAACCTAAAAGGCATAGTCAGGGGTTAGCTAGTTAGTTAGGAATTAGAGTGTGAAGAGTTTGATTGTAAGCCGACGGGCAGATTTTGAAAAAGAGGCCACTGATATTGGAAATCAGGCCGCAGAGAAGAAACTACGTAAATGCCTATTTATAAATACAAACAACTCGATTCTGAATTTATATGTGTGTGTGGAGTAATTTAGCTATAATCTGTGTGTGAACTAGAGTAAGTTCTATGTAACAGAAGTTGCATGTGCAGAATCAGAGGCGAAATACAGAGAAAAATAACAGAGAGGTGATACAACTTTGTACACACCAACAATATAGGAGGAAGCTTTAATATTATAGTGGAGGTGAAGGAAGCATAAAGGCACGAGCGGAGTTAAGGAGGAAGTTGTGATGTAGAACAGCTAAAGACTAGAAACCTGGAAGAAACCTGAAACCATAGGAACACTAAGAAACAGCCTAAACATGGAGTAGGCACAAAGGAATGAAAACCACCAGATATTTTAGATTGACGGATATGAATGGCATAAGAAGGATGGTGGAGGATTAGATCGCGGGGATAAGAGAGCAGAAATTCTTGAACGGGGTTGAAGGCCCACAATCGATCTTAGTTGTCAATCACAAATTCAAACGCTTATGTGAAGTCAACTACTGGGGTTGAGCGTTTTGTAGTCTGTGTGATAGTTGAAAGGCCCCAGACCGTTGGATCATAGCTGATGCTGACTGTTGGATTAATATCACATCGCATCATTAAGGAGTGAATGAACATTGGCTGGAAGAAGTTGCGATATGCGATGTGTGATGATCATGTGAACCATCAATTGTCAAATTAATGAGGAGATCAATGGTGGAGGATGTCAATTGGGTTTGTTGATCGGGTGGATCAACGACTATCGAATTGAATGGTAAGATCAATGGCGTAGAGTGAAGTGTCCATGCAAAAAGGGAAAGTCAACGTGAAAGTCAACATGGGACCGGTTGCTGTTCAAATACCAATTGTTGTTCAATTGTTGTTCAATTGTTGTTCAATTGCTATTCAATTGATGTTCAGTTGATGTTCAATTGTTGTTCAGTTGTTGTTCAATTGTTGTTCAGTTGCTATTCAATTGTTGTTCAATTGTTGTTCAGTTGTTGTTCAATTGTTGTTCAGTTGCTGTTCAATTGTTGTTCAATTGCGGAGCAGACCCGAGAAGTTTATAGACGCGAGTTAAAGTTATTTGAGTTCTAGAGGACGAGTGGAGATCATGCGACAACCATTAATGGAATGAAATCGATGGTGGAGATTGAACCGATAAAGGTGGGCCTCAGAAAATGTGTCAAGGCTGTGGAAAAAGTGGAAAGGTAAGGTTAATGCGGTTTATGTATATTTCTATTATCTAAGGTTATTATAGAAATAAAGCGGGTTAAGGGCAATTAACCATGGTATGATTAGTGTTGAGTAAATCCAAGACCATAGTAAGAGGGTATGGTTAACATGCACAAGTTTAAGAATTAACGAAAGTTTATGAGGTTGAACAAGATTTCGCTTGAGAGGTTAATTAAGGATTAGATGGTTGAATTCTCTTCGAAACATTTCCGCATGAGACATTATTAAGGGGCCTTAAACTGTAATTCATGAAGGGCTGACTAGGCAGGGAGATTGAAATTCCTAGGACAAATGAGAGTATGCATTTTATATGCATACTGTGCGTATTGTAGGCTTAGCTAGCATCATTAATAATTATTTAATTTTAATATATATATTGAGCTTAGAGGCTCATTTTACAGTTCATATGAGAGGATATGTAAGTTTGTCTGTGTGTTTCCTTAAAAAATAAAAATAAAAATTATGTTCTAAATAGAAAAATAATGTCAACTATAATAATAAAAAAATGAATAGGTTGTAAATTAATTAGAAATAAAAAAAATGTGTGAGTAAGATGTTTAAATATTATACTTTTCAAAAATATTTTAACAAGAGATTTAAATAAATTATTTGAAGATGTATATTTTGAATCATTTATGTCAATATCAACATATATCTATATATAGAAAAAAACTATTATAATAAAATATTTTATTTTATATAAAAATATATTCAATGTGAGTTATCAATAAAATATTTTGATATTGACATATACTTAAAAATATATTAATAATAAAAAAACCATTTTAATTTAGATGTACATGTTATGTCAAATATTTTAATATATATATATATATATATATATATATATATATATATATATATATATATATAATTTTAAAAAATATATTTATATTAGTCATATATATTTTATTTAGTATTTAAAAATACAATTTAAACAATGAAAAATAACATTGTATTTTACATTTTAAAAAGATTTACGGGTGAAAATTGTAATTTTTTTTATTCATATTAAATCTATATTTAAAATAAATTTACACTATTATATAATCAATAGTTAAAATTTAATATTTTTATAATTATTTTTTTTATATAAAATTTTGAATAGAACCAATAAAGGTGGGCCTCAGAAAATGTGTCAAGGCTGTGGAAAAAGTGGAAAGGTAAGGTTAATGCGATTTATGTATATTTCTATTATCTGAGGTTATTATAGAAATAAAGTAGGTTAAGGGCAATTAACCATGGTATGATTAGTGTTGAGTAAATCTGAGACCAGAGTAAAACGGTATGGTTAATATGCATGAGTTTAACAATTAACGAAAGTTTATGAGATTGAACAAGATTCCATTGGAGAGGTTAATTAAGGATTAGACTATTGAATAGTCTTCGAAACATTTCCACATGAGACATTATTAAGGGGCCTTAAATCGTAATTCATGAAGGGATGACTAGGCAGGGAGATTGAAATTCCTAGGACAAATGAGATTATGCATTTTATATGCATACTGTGTGTATTGTCGACTTAGCCAGCATCATTTTGGTATCAGAGTAGAATAGTGGTTGAGACATTTGGTAAAGCAACACAAAAAAATTCTGTGTGAAAATTTAGAACACCGTTATGTGTTAAGATGTGTATGCAAGCAAGAGGAGATCAGATTCTAATCTGACAAACAGTAGGCACACAGAGATAAAGTATAGCAGAATATTGGGAGAACTTGCAGATGCAAGGAAGCAAAGAACAATCCATTCAAAGTGCAAGTGAATGGTAGAACAAGATCATGCATAGGTATTGTTGCAGCTCAGAAAGGCAATTCCACAAAGAATGTGGGTAGAATTGCTAAGGGATAAAAGAAGTGAGTAAAATTTTCTGAATGAAAGCAGAATGTGGCAGAACCTTGAGGAATTCAACAGAGGTTGGATAAAGAGGACAATTGTGTTCTTAGAATATGCAGATGAGTTGAAGCCTAGAAGGAGCAGAGAGAAATGCTCAAAGGAGGTTCCAGAGATAGCGAACCAAGAGCTTGCCAAAAGACCAAGTACAAAGGAAAGCTTGATGAGGTAAGTGGAAACAGGTAGGACTTGTTGTTGCAGAGGCTTTAATGCATCTCATAGTGAATGAGTGAGGAACTCATAGATATGGAGAAGAAGATGACTATTGATAGTCATAGTGGAGGTTCTGAGGGAAACCACAACAGAAGAAAAGTGAAGAAGGAGAATGCCAAGGCAAATGGAAAGAGGATGAGTCAAGAAGAGTTTGACAAGGAGATGGCTGAGATAAGAGAAGAACTCGATGTGTTAACAATGCTGCTAGAGGAAAGCCAAAGACTAGGTTGGGTGTTAAGGAAGAAGCCAATGAAGTGGCATAAGTTACAGAGAAGGCTACGACAGAAGCAAGTAAAGTGGCTGATGGAAAAACTCAGAGAAGCTGAGTTGGAAATGGAAGTGTCCATTTGTGAACCAGAGCAAGGTGAAGTTCTGGGTGAAGATGAAGACTTGAAGACTGAAACTTCAAGTGAGACCAAAAGGTCACATGATTTTAAATCTAATAATTTGTGTATATTTGCAGATGAAACATGCAAAGAAGAACAATTTGCTGATATTGTCGTAAAGGAGGAAGAAGACAGATAGAATCTAAATTTTGTTCTGAAAGAAGAAGTAGAGAAGGATATCAAGCAATCAAGTGAAGGAATTGATGAGAATGAAGAGAAGAGCATTGAAATATTTCTGCGTCATGTAGAGGACTTGGAACAACAGGAGGACTTGGTGATTGAATCATCAAATAAGATCATGAGGTCTTGTGGTTTTACAACTAACAAGTTGTGGGTGAATGCAGATATTGCTGAAGACAAACCTTATTATGGCACTGTCTTGAATGAAGCTGAAATTTTCCCAGTAAAGTATGATTATGACTGTCTTTCAAATGAAGATCAAGTTGAGTTATTACAGTAGAAGGAGTTCATAAATTCCTTGTTTAGTGGAAGAAATATCTTCAGTGGAGATGAGACTGTTATGTCTTATGATAAGGAATTTTTTATTGATGAGGACAAAGAGGAATTGATTTTCTTAAATGGCCAAAGGGAGAGTGATGGACAGACATCTAAAACTATCACAGAGATGAAGGATCAGAATTTTATTCTAATAAAAATGAAGAAGTAGTGTCAACAAGAAATTATACTTGTGACAAAGAAGAAGATAGTGAGGATTATACAGAGCTATTAGGAGAAATTCCAAGTGAGATGGAAAATTTATGGCATGAGTTAAATCTTTTGGAGAAAAGGCTAGAAAACCAAAAAGTAAGTGTTCAGGTTGTAAAATCAGAACTGAATGAGAATGAAGAAATTCACTACAGCGGACAAGGACAGGAATACATTATTAAAATAGATGGTGTGGAGGAGAGACTAGCTGAAAGTCTCGTGAATTCTGTTGAGAATTAAAATCAACATATTGATGTGCTGATAGAAGAGGAAGAATCAGAGCAGCATACTGATGTGTTGCCAAAGGAAGAAAAGGAACATAAGCCTTATGATTTTTATTTTTATAATTGTTTGGTGAGTGAAGGTTTAGTTGCAAATGTTGGAGAAAATTTGGCACAGATGAGTAGCAAAATAAAATGAAAGAGGGTAAGGATGAAAGGGAGGCAGAACAAGTAAGAATGAGAGAACAAGTAAAAATAAGCGAAGAAAAAGTAAGTGTAGGAGAAAGAGTAAGTGATAGAATTCGACAACTTCAAAGTGAAGAACAGAAGTTTGAAGAGTTAGTAGATAGCAGCAACAACCTGAAACAAAGAGAAAGAGGTAACAGTAAGTGGCAAAGTATGGACCAGCCCAAGGATGTGCTGGAAATGGAAATTGAAAAACTATGGCAGTTGATGATGAAACAATCCATATGGAGAAGATTGATAGCAGCAGGAAGGATGATCAATCAGAACTTGAACCTGATTGACAAGGAGAGGAAAATAAAATAGAAGATAGTAGACATATAGCAACAGCAAAGGCACAGAGCATTCAGACAACTACAAACTAAAGTTTGGGACCCTGGAGGTTTTCTATCAACATATGAAGACACATGATCAGGAGATCATGAACATTTTCTACTTTGGGAGTCTGATGCAGGAGCATTCAACTCAACAATATCATTGTATTTTAGTAGACATAGGGGGTCTTGTATTTTAAGGCATTTGGTTTCCTAAGTGTTGAATTAATGTAATTACTTAGGTTTTGAGTGATTTTAATGAAAATAGGAATTAATTAAGTATTGTGAAGCATATTGTAAATGTTCTCAAATGTAGGAGAACATGAGAGAATTAGGATAGTTGAGAGATTGAGATATTTGAGAATTAATTGCAAATCTTAGATTATGAGTTAGTTCATGATTTTGTGGATTAGAGAGGATCCTTAGAGATAAGGAAGAGATTTTAGGGTTTTTTTGAGAAGTTTATGGATCTAAATTAGGAATTGGTTGTAGAATCCTTTAGTATAAATGTAAGCCTAAAAGGCATAATCAAGGGTTAGCTAGTTAGTTAGGAATTAGAGTGTGAAGAGTTTGATTATAAGCCGACGGATAGATTGTGAAACAGAGACCACTAATATTGGAAATCACGTCGTAGAGAAGAAATTGTGTAAATACCTGTTTATAAATACAAACAACTCGATTCTGATTTATGTGTGTGTGTGGAGCAATTTAGCTATAATCTGTGTGTTAACTAGAGTAAGTTCTATGTAACAGAAGTTGCATGTGTAGAATCAGAGGTGAAATATAGAGAAGAATAATAGAGAGGTGTTACGGCTTTGTACACACCAAAAGTATAGGAGGAAGCTTTAA
Source organism: Pinus tabuliformis (assembly GCA_031772625.1). NCBI lineage: Eukaryota > Viridiplantae > Streptophyta > Pinopsida > Pinales > Pinaceae > Pinus > Pinus tabuliformis. The sequence goes on from CM062818.1 coordinate 2,058,183,389, forward strand.
TGTTACAGTGGAGGTGAAGGAAGCATAAAGGCGCGAGCGGAGTTAAGGAGGAAGTTGTGATGCAGAATAGCTAAATACTAGAACCCTGGAAGAAACCTGAAACCACAGGAACACTAAGAAATGGCCTAAACATGGAGTAGACAGAAAGGAACGAGAATCGTAAGATCTTTAGATTGACGGATATGAATGGCGGAAGAAGAATGGCAGAGGACTAGATCACGGGGATAGGAGAGCAGAAATTCTTGATCGCGGTTGAAGGCCCGCAATTGATCTTAGTCGTCGATCGCAAATTCAAATGCTTATGTGAAGTCAACTACGGGGGTTGAGCATTTGGTAATCTGCATGATAGTTGAAAGGCCATAGACCGTTGGATCACAACTGATGTTGACCATTGGATTAATATCGCATCGCATCATTCAGGAGTGAATGAACCTTGGCCAGAAGAAATTGTGATATGTGATGTGTGATGATCGGGTGAACCATCAACCGTCAAATTAATGAGGAGATCAATGGTGGAGGATGTCGATTGGGTTTGTTGATCGGGTGGATCAACGACCATCGAATTGAATGGTAAGATCAACGACGTAGAGTGAAGTGTCCGTGCAAAAAGGGAAAGTCAACACGGAAGTCAATGTGGGACCAGTTGCTGTTCAAATACCAATTGTTGTTCAATTGTTGTTCAATAGCTGTTCAATTGCTGTTCAATTGTTGTTCAGTTGTTGTTCAATTGTTGTTCAATTGTTGTTCAATTGCGGAGCGAACCCGAACATTTTATAGATGCGAGTTAAAGTTATTTGAGTTCCAGAGGACGAGTGGAGATCACGCAACAACCATTGATGGAATGAAATTGATGGTGCAGATTGAATTGATAAAGGTGGGCCTCAGAAAATGTGTCAAGGCCGTGGAAAAAGTCGAAAGGTAAGGTTAATGTGTGTTAAAGAGAGATTCCATACAGGCTGGCAGAATTTTATGTTAGTGGAAAAACCTGTGAACAATTTATGAAACCAACGTTTCGGACTAGCTAGGTGAGTCCATCATCAGGGCAATGAGATTTGTATTTTGAGAAGAGAGGGTCGTGAAATTATGGTGCTATTAATAATTGTTTAGAAAAATATTTGATATCTTTTTTATTATTAATGTCGGCCTAATTGGTTCGTAATTATTATATATATATATATATATATATATATATTTAATTAATTTTATTTATTTATTTATTTAATATTATTAATATTATTATTATAATTTTAAATTTTAAGTGACAGGTTTTAATGATTGATTATATTTAAATGTATTTATTTGTTTTATATTTAATTATTTTATTTTATTTGTTTATTTATTTTATTTTATTTTATTTATTATTATTATTATTATTATTATTATTATTATTATTATTATTATTATTATTATTTATCTATTAATTTATTATTATTAATCATATTATTATTACTATTATTATTATTATTATTATTATTATTATGATATATTATTTTTCTTTTATTTTTAGTTAATTATATCACATGTGATATAAATAAGTTACTTGTTATGTGTTAGTTTGAATTTAAGTAATAATTTTTATTTTTATTTTATTTATTTATTTATTTATTATTTTTTTGACTTATCAAATTTTATTAAAAGGGAGTTAAATAGATTTATTTATTTGTTATATTATTAGATTAATTTAATGCTTTTTCATTTTATTTAATAAGGGTTTCCAGGTGCTACTTAATTTTAGACTGTCATCCCTATTCATGTTGTTGGAGGATTTCTCAATTTCAATTGCCTCTTTCACTCTTCTTTTTAAATAATGGTCTTCCTTGTGAATTAATTTTGCTTGTTCCATACAAATATAGTGTGAGGAGGAACATGCGTGCTCTGCTAGACCTGATTTTTCCGACCTTTTTCTTCCAATATTACTAATGTGTTCTCTTAATCTTATTCCAAAGGATCTCCCTGTTTCACCTATATAAACTTTTCCGCAAGAGCAGGGAATCGAGTATACGCCTTTGTAATTTTTTGGGTCTATTAAGTCCTTAGCAGAGTCAAGCATGTTTTTTAGGGTGTTAGGGGGCGTGAATGCAACCATGATGTTATGCTTGGCGAGAACTCTGGCAATTTTATCTGTGGTTCCTTTAATATAGGGCAAGGAGATTCTAGGGTTTTCAAGAGTTTTGCTTTTATGTTTATTGGTTATGTAATCTTTAATTATTTTTTGGATAATGTGTTTTTGATAGCCATTGTTTAAGAAGACCTTATGGAGATGGTTAAGTTCTTCCTCTAGATGTTCGGGGTCAGAGATTCTGGAGGCTGTGGTGGCTAGGGTTTTGATGACACTAAATTTTTGTTTCGGATGGTGGTGGGAGTTTGAATGAAGATATTTGTCAGTGTGTGTCTGCTTTCTGAAGACCTGGTGGCTTAGCTTGCCATTTTTCTTGGTAAGGAGGACATCTAAGAAGGGGAGCTGGTTGTCTTTTTCAATTTCAATAGTGAATTTTATGTGTTTAGAGAGGCTATTTATATGAGATAAAAATTCCTTAAGTTTATCCAAACCATGGCTCCATTTAGCAAAAATGTCATCTACATATCTTTTCCATTCTTAAGGGGTAAAGGGGAAAGACCTAAGGGTCATTTGCTCAAAGTGTTCCATGTATAAGTTGGTAATCAATGGTGATAACGGAGAGCCCATTGCAACACCATGTGTTTGCTCATAGATTTTACCTTTGAAATTGAAGTATGAAGATCTAAGGAAAATGCCTATTAGTTCCACAGTTTCAAGGTCTGTGATTTTCTTCAATACTTCTATGGCTTCATCCCATTGAAGAAAATCACAGACCTTGAAACTGTGGAACTAATAGGCATTTGCCTTAGATCTTCATACTTCAGTTTCAAAGGTAAAATCTATGAGCAAACACATGGTGTTGCAATGGGCTCTCCATTATCACCATTGATTGCCAACTTATACATGGAACACTTTGAGCAAATGGCCCTTAGGTCTTTCCCCTTTACCCCTGAAGAATGGAAAAGATATGTAGATGACATTTTTGCTAAATGGAGCCATGGTTTGGATAAACTTGAGGAATTTTTATCTCATATAAATAGCCTCTCTAAACACATAAAATTTAGTATTGAAATTGAAAAAGAAAACCAACTCCTCTTCTTAGATGTCCTCCTTACCAAGAAAAATGGCAAGCTAAGCCACCAGGTCTTCAGAAAGCAGACACACACTAACAAATATCTTCATTCAAACTCCCACCACCATCCGAAACAAAAAGTTGGTGTCATCAAAACCCTAGCCACCAGAGCCTCCAGAATCTCTGACCCTGAACATCTAGAGGAAGAACTTAACCATCTCCATAAGGTCTTCTTAAACAATGGCTATCAAAAACACATTATCCAAAAAATAATTAAAGATTCCATAACCAATAAACATAAAAGCAAAACTCTTGAAAACCCTAGAATCTTCTTGCCCTATATTAAAGGAACCACAGATAAAATTGCCAGAGTTCTCGCCAAGCATAACATCATGGTTGCATTCACGCCCCCTAACACCCTAAAAAACATGATTGACTCTGCTAAGGACTTAATAGACCCAAAAAATTACAAAGGAGTATACTCGATTCCCTGCTCTTGCGGAAAAGTTTATATAGGTGAAACAGGGAGATCCTTTGGAATAAGATTAAAAGATCACATTAATGATATTACAAGAAACAGGTCGGAAAAATCAGGTCTAGCAGAGCACGCATTTTCCTCCTCACACTATATCTGTATGGAACAAGCAAAATTAATTCACAAGACCATTATTTAAAAAGAAGAGTGAAAGAGGCAATTGAAATTGTGAAATCCTCCAACAACATGAATAGGGATGACGGTCTAAAATTAAGTAACACCTGGAAACCCTTATTAAATAAAATGAAAAAGCATTAAATTAATCTAATAATATAACAAATAAATCAATCTATTTAACTCCCTTTTAATAAAATTTGATAAGTCAAAAAAATAAATAAATAAATAAATAAAAATAAAAATTATTACTTCAATTCAAACTAACACATAACAATTAACTTATTTATATATTATTTATATATCATATGATATAATTAACTAAAAATAAAAGAAAAATAATATAATAATAATAATAATAATATTAATAATATTAATATTAATATTAATATTAATAATAATATGATTAATAATAATAAATTAATAAATAAATAACTAAGAATAAGAATAATAAATAAATGTATTAAAATAATAATAATAATAATAATAATAATAATAAATAATTAAATAAATAAAATAAAATAAATAAACAAATAAATAAAATAAAATAATTAGATATAAAACAAATAAATACATTTAAATATAATCAATTATTAAAACCTGTCACTTAAAATTTAAAATTATAATAATAATAATAATAATAATATTAAATAAATATATAAATAAAATTAATTATATATATATATATATATATATATAATTAATTAATTAATAATGATGAACCAATTAGGCCGACATTAATAATAAAAAAGATATCAAATATTTTTCTAAACAACTATTAATAGCACTATAATTTCACGACCCTCTCTTCTCAAAATACAAATCTCATTGCCCTGATGATGGACTCATCTAGCTAGTCCGAAACGTTGGTTTCATAAATTGTTCACAGGGTTTTCCACTAACATATAACAAAAAAAAAAAAAGTTAATGCGGTTTATGTATATTTCTATTATCTAAGGTTATTATAGAAATAAAGCGGGTTAAGGGCAATTAACCATGGTATGATTAGTGTTGAGTAAATCCAAGACCATAGTAAGAGGGTGTGGTTAACATGCACGAGTTTAAGAATTAATGAAAGTTTTTGAGGTTGAACAAGATTTCGCTTGAGAGGTTAATTAAGGATTAGACAGTTGAATTGTCTTCGAAACATTTCTGCATGAGACATTATTAAGGGGCCTTAAAGTGTAATTCATGAAGGGCTTACTAGGCAGGGAGATTGAAATTCCTAGGACAAATGAGATTATGCATTTTATATGCATATTGTGGGTATTGTAGGCTTAGAGAGCATCATTAATAATTATTTAATTTTAATATATATTGAGCTTAAGGCTCAATTTACAGTTCATATGAGAGGATATGTAAGTTTGTCTGTGTGTTTCCTTAAAAAATAAAAATAAAAATTATGTTCTAAATAGAAAAATAATGTCAACTATAATAATAAAAAAATGAATAGGTTGTAAAGTAATTAGAAATAAAAAAAATGTGTGAGTAAGATGTTTAAATATTATACTTTTCAAAAATATTTTAACAAGAGCTTTAAATAAATTATTTGAAGATGTATATTTTGACTCATTTATGTCAATATCAACATATATCTATATATAGAAAAAAATTGTTAAAATAAAATATTTTATTGTATATAAAAATATATTCAATGTGAGTTATCAATAAAATATTTTGATATTGACATATACTTAAAAATATATTAATAATAAAAAAACCATTTTAATTTAGATATACATGTTATGTCAAATATTTTAATATCAATTATATATATATATATATATATATATATATATAATTTTAAAAAATATATATTAGTCATATATATTTTATTTAGTATTTAAAAATACAATTTAAACAATAAAAAATAACATTGTATTTTACATTTTAAAAAAATTTAGGGGTGAAAATTGTAATTATTTTTATTTATATTAAATCTATATTTAAAATAAATTTACACATTAAAATTTAATATTTTTATAATTATTATTTTATTTTTATTTTTTTTTTATAGAAAATTTTGAATAAAACTGCTGGCTTTTTTAAAACTAATACGTTCGAAAGTTTCTCAATTTTTATATATTAATATTTAATAGATCTTACACTACCGATACAAAAATTGTTTATATAAAGTCGAAATATTATTCCAACGATAAAGAAAATGACTTAAAACAAACATGTATATGCATGAAAAGTGTTTTGGGAAAAAAAATCCATAGAATCAAGTTCTCCGTCCAACATCTACCATGTTTTTATATTAATGTAATATATTCATTTTATTATTATAAATTTAATAAAATTGTATTATTTATTTGAAAAAGTTTTTGGATAAATCATGTAAGTATTAATTGAGGTCAACGTTTCGAATTTATTAATGAGGTTTATCATCGTCATGAATTTTACTAGTAAGTTGGAAACATTGATTTTCAATCAATGTTTATCTAATTTATCCAAAAAAAATTTCAAAAATTATTATGGATCATAAAGTTTTAAATCAAATATATTATTTATATATATAAATTTGGAGTAATTCTCTAAATCTTTCTATTACTAGTGATTTGTTGTGATTAGTTAGATTGGATCATATTCTTAAAGAATCCGTTCAATTTCTCAACACGTTTCTAATCTTATTTATGTATGAATGATTTTGTGAATCATATACAAGTGGCATGTGAGCAAGCACTCTTAGGTTGAGCTACCCTCACCTGAGAGTTGTCCATTTCAGTGATAACCTTTCCATTGTTAATTTTAAGTTATAAATAGTGGGAAAATCTATCATAATTTAGTTGGGATAATTATTACTCGTTGTTATCCCCAATGCAGACTGACTCCTCATTGTTATTCAAGGAAATCATACCACCTAGAATTACATGTTGATAGTGCATAAGAGGGCAGTTTATCACTCCTGCAAGATACATCTAAGTCTTAGTCCATTAATATGTTTCTTTATATTAAATAAAAACAAACACTTCACCAAATAAAATCAGTTTTAGAAAATACCCTAAACCCAAATTATATATATATATATATATATATATATATATATATATATATATATTAATTTTTTAAAATCAAAATTTAAAAAAATACTCAATAAAGAATATCATTTCTAAATTCTTTTATTAGAAATTAAACTTTGTGAGAGATTTTTCGGCGAAAATCACATGGAATACCATTTGTCTACGCGTTTAGTGTGGTTCATCATCAGGACAAGTTGAAGAACCAGATCAAGCTTAGCAAGTTAAATAGTCTGAGCAGAGCCTCCAACGGCTAACTTGACCAACCGCTAGTTTGACTCTAGGACCGGGGTCAAAGTTATTTTATTAATATTTAGGACCAATCCCTTAAAATATATATAAAAATATATAAAATATTTTTAATGGGTATTTAGTTCAAAAAATATTATTAAAAATTATAAGTTAAATATTATTTAAAAGGAAATTTAGTTAAATAAAGGACCTAATAATATATGAATAAATTAAATGCCTAAATAAAGTAAAAAAATATTATCAAAGATTATAAGTTAATTAATAATTAAATGGAAAATCAGTTACATAAAGGATTTTATAATATCTAAATAAAATAAAGTAAAATCAAAAGGATGCTAGGTTAGTTAGAAAATTATAAGTAGATTAGAATTAAAATGGAGAATTGGTTATATAAAGGACCTTCTACATATATAAAAATAATTGAAATGGGAGAATTATTAAAATAATAAGCTAATTAGAATTCACATGAAAAATTAGTCACAAAGGACCTTATAATCAGAAATGAAAAAATTAACTCTCTAAAAATAAATAATAATTAAATGAAAAAATAATGATGAGAAAACAAAAAGACATTAACAATAAATAAATTAATTAAAAAATAATAATAATAATAATAATAATAAAATAAATAAATAAATAAAAATAAATAAAAAATAAATAAATAAAATAAAATAAATGAATAAATAAAAATAATAATAATAACGCCCTAAAGAGGAGGGCAGAAAACGACTAGGAAGAGAGTGCTGGGACCCAACACCTACTGATTTTCCAGCCATCCTCCCTATTGAGATTGCTTGGCCTCTTTTCAATCTCAAGCGCTTCCCTAAACTTTCGATGATGGAAATGTGAAACCTTAGCAATAACACTAGCCTCCTCAATACAAACATGATGATTGGTTTTCTCAGCATGTTCAGCTAAAGCGGAAGACTTAGCTCTCCTATGCTTAAGGTCCGTTGCGTGCTCGCTAATCCTTTGATTGATGGAGCGACCAGTCTCCCCAATATAGGGGGTCCCACAGGAACAAGGGATCATATAAACACCTTTCATATCCTTAGGGTCGATAGGATCCTTCACCGATCTGAGGGACATACGAATGGTGTTCAGGGGCCTAAAGGTCACTGGGATACTATGCTTCCTGAGAATCCTACCAATTCTCAGGAAGCATAGTATCCCTGTGACCTTTAGGCCCCTAAACACCATTCGTATGTCCCTCAGATCGGTGAAGGATCCTATCGACCCTAAGGATATGAAAGGTGTTTATATGATCCCTTGTTCCTATGGGACCCCCTATATTGGGGAGACTGGTCGCTCCATCAATCAAAGGATTAGCGAGCACGCAACGGACCTTAAGCATAGGAGAGCTAAGTCTTCCGCTTTAGCTGAACATGCTGAGAAAACCAATCATCATGTTTGTATTGAGGAGGCTAGTGTTATTGCTAAGGTTTCGCATTTCCATCATCGAAATTTTAGGGAAGCGCTTGAGATTGAAAAGAGGCCAAGCAATCTCAATAGGGAGGATGGCTGGAAAATCAGTAGGTGTTGGGTCCGAGCACTCTCTTCCTAGTCGTTTTCTGCCCTCCTCTTTAGGGCGTGTTTATTATTATTTTTATTTATTCATTTATTTTATTTTATTTTTTTATTTTTTTTTTTTTTTTTTTTTTTTTTTTTTTTTTTTTTTATTATTATTATTATTATTATTTTTTTTTTTTTTTAATTTATTTATTTATTTTAATGTCTTTTTGTTTTCTCATCATTATTTTTTCATTTAATTATTATTTATTTTTAGAGAGTTAATTTTTTCATTTCTGATTATAAGGTCCTTTGTGACTAATTTTTCATGTGAATTCTAATTAGCTTATTATTTTAATAATTCTCCCATTTCAATTATTTTTATATATGTAGAAGGTCCTTTATATAACCAATTCTCCATTTTAATTCTAATCTACTTATAATTTTCTAACTAACCTAGCATCCTTTTGATTTTACTTTATTTTATTTAGATATTATAAAATCCTTTATGTAACTGATTTTCCATTTAATTATTAATTAACTTATAATCTTTGATAATACTTTTTTACTTTATTTAGGCATTTAATTTATTCATATATTATTAGGTCCTTTATTTAACTAAATTTCCTTTTAAATAGTATTTAACTTATAATTTTTAATAATATTTTTTGAACTAAATACCCATTAAAAATATTTTATATATTTTTATATATATTTTAAGGGATTGGTCCTAAATATTAATAAAATAACTTTGACCCCGGTCCTAGAGTCAAACTAGCTGTTGGTCAAGTTAAACGTTGGAGGCTCTGCTCAGACTATTTAACTTGCTAAGCTTGATCTGGTTCTTCAACTTGTCCTGACGATGAACCACACTAGTTGGTTCGAAACGCGTCGACAAATGATATTCCATGTGATTTTCGCCGTAAAATCTCTCACAAACTTGATATGGATCACAGAAGCCTAAACTCTAGAAATTAAACTTTTAAAAGTGATAAAATTTTATATACAACTAATATATAAATGTAACTTTTACCTAAACAAATAAGTAGTAATAATCAAATTAGCTATTTCCATAAATGTGTAATAATCAAATTTCTGTAAATTCACATCTTTATTTCCATGAGCTATTTTATGAGGATGAATTTGTATTGTATTGTATTATATTAATTAATATTATCACAAATCAATTTATATAAATGTTAACTTTCACTCCACCATACACATATTCCCTCCATCATTCACTATTTCAAAAGTGAGAATATATTTGTACACTACCCACCCAGCCAAAAGGGTTTGCGTACATTATTTTTTTTTTAATACAGAAATAAATAACTTAGTATTAATAAATTTATACACATTCACTCCACCATCACATTAATGAAACATCACCACCAACTTAGTGAAGGGATAAAGTTAAATTGATGAGAATTAGTTTCGTGAGGAGTGTTTTTGTTTTCTAAGAAAACCTTCTTCAATAAATTGATTGATGTCGATTACACGTGATGTAATAAAATAGCCAAGTGATTTTTATATTAATGCCAACTATATTATTAATCTGATGAATTTATGATAAAATTATATTTAAATAATTAAATATAGACTTGATTATATTAATGTGAATTCTATGAAGAATTTATAATAAAATTTCTATTTAGTTATAATAAATTATTTTTGTTTATATATTTATAACCACCGTACACCATTTTTTAAGGGTAGGTTTATTCGTATATTATTAAACAAATTAAATTGTAATATATATATATATATAATTTTATTAATTTTTGATGGGTGTTAATGACATCGTTATGGGACCTTTGTGGGGTTGAGCCCATTATTTTGGGACATAATGGACATCTATGAACAGGGTATTACTCACCCCTAGCATACATGACACCATATGGACATCTTCAGTTATATATTTGTATCAACAATTGTGTTTTGGGCATTCTCTAAGGGAGAGGGGTAAATGTGAGGCTGAGACTTCGACCTCCGTGCTGGTGGTGGCATTTTTTCACACCTTCAAGTTAAACCTATCTACGGGTGTTTCTGGTTCTATGATGACGGATATTTGCATCTTGAGGTTTTGTGAAAGAAGTGGTGGGAGGGCTTTGAAACTAGATGTGTGGAAGTTGTGTTGTGGTTTTAGTTCCTAGAGGTTGACAACTTATGGAGACTCACATCTTTTAGTCTCAGTAAGGCAGTGCAGGTCGTGGTCGATATAGTAGCTACTATGGGTGTGACCCCTTTTTCACCTCTATGCCTCCCAGACAATGCATGTGTTGCAGGCAGGGGGGTGAGGGTAATAGCGTGTGCCAAGACCAACAAAGAGTGAGGCTCTTTGCTTAGGATTTCACTGCTACATATTTTAATGTTGTGCCACCAGAGACAAGAAAAGAAATTCACACGCTGAAAACCCAAGTTGGGCAAAGTGGCAATCTCACTTGGATTTTGAAATCATGGATGAGGTATCTACTTGGGTTCAGTCCTTGGTCACACCAGTGGGCATAAGAAGAAGTATTTGAACTCAATGGCATTGCACTAGCAAATGAAAACTCTGCTCGGGTTGATTTTGAAGGATAAATAGGTTGAGAGGCATAAATTGTTTGCTTTCTTGGAGGACATTAAAAGAATGTTGAGGAACTATCATTTCACCTTGGACAAGCTAGCACATGCAGAGGGACACATACAATGTGACTCTGACACTGCCACACCTATTGGATCGAGTGCTAGAGACCCAACTCCCTTTTCATCTTTAAGTCTAAATGATACAATGGCTTGTCAAAATTTTAGTTTTTTGTTATGTCTCATTAAGATAACTCGGTGATAAAAACTCTAGTAAATTTTTTGTAATCTAGGTCTCGTACTCTCGTCTATTATTGAATAAGATTTATTTAAAAAAATTCTAGTTTATAAAAACTTTGGTATCCCAAGAAAATCACAAAAAAAAACTTATATTTAAGAAATCATATATATGTGAATATTTAATAATATAAAACGTTAATTTAAAATATATTATGCTTTTATTTAAAAAATTATTAATATTTATGAAACCATTAATCGAATAAAATATTATGTGAATATTTAATAATATAAAACGTTAATTTAAAATATATTATGCTTTTATTTAAAAAAATTATTAATATTTATGAAACCATTAATCGAATAAAATATTAAAAATAATTTTCCTGTACACATTTACTTCACCATTTTAAAAGGGAAGATATACTTGGACAAATCAATAGAATAAATGTTAAAAGTGAATATATATTTGCACAGTTCAATACAATCAATCAAATTGACAAGGATTATTTTATGAATGAATAAATTAAATTGATAATGATTGATTTTATATGAACAAATAAATTAAATCGATTAATTATGAATGAATAAATTAAATTGATAATGATTGATTTTATATGAACAAATTAAATCGATTAATTTGATGTTTTGTTTAGCGTGTTTTTATTTTAATGAAAAAATATTAATGGGGTTTAATAAATAATAATTAAGTTAATACAAATAATAATTTATTTTATATTAAGTAAATTATATTGGAAAAAGTAAAAATTGTATTTCAATAATTAAATAGATTACTAAAAAATTATTATTTAAAAAGTTTTGTTTTGTATTACTATATATATTAAGTTAAAGTTGACAGATGTATTTATTTTGGAATAAAATTTTAAAATTTTAAATTAATTATAAATAATTATTAAGTGGATAGCTTTAAATTCTAGCCAAAATCAAACACCATGGCCTGGCTAAACCATTGGGAGATCGACAAGAATGTTGCATTGCAAAACATTAATAACATTAAAAATATTGTTACTTCTAAGTTCAAAGAAAAAATGTGGTGTGAGAAAGATTTATCAACTAAAAGAAAATTAAGATATTATAAGGAGGTCATCAATGCCACCCTAGAAGATCAAAAGTATCTCTCTATTTTAACTAGCTCAAAGAAGAAAATTAATATAACCAAGATTAGAACGAACTCTCACAAGCTCCATAGTGAAACAGGTGGTTGGGCAAACACCATGGATGGAAAGTTTCTGCCATCTCTATGAGAATACGAACATTGAGGATGAAAATCACTGTTGCAATACTGACCTTCCTAGCCATTTACGATGTCAAAATTATAGTGAGCTCGGAAGGCTTCTCTCCAAGCTATTGAGCATAGGAATAAAATCTTAATTGTAGAGCTGAGGCTTCTATGATCCATAACAAGTTTGCGAGAGATTTTTCGGCGAAAATCACATGAGAAACCATTTGTCGACGCGTTTCGAACCAACCAGTGTGGTTCATCGTCAGGACAAGTTGAAGAAACAGATCCAGCTTAGCAAGTTAAATAGACAGAGCAGAGCCTCCAACGACTAAAAAGACCAACAACTACTTTTGATTAGGTACCAGGAACAAAACCCTTTTTAATAATTTAAGGGAAAAAGTTACCCTAGGGGGACCAATCCCTTAAAATAAAAATAATTTATGATAATAGTTAGTTAAAAATATTAATAAATAATTAAAATATTATGTAAAAATTAATTCATGATAATAGTTAGTTAAAAATAAATAATTAAAAATTATATTTAGGGGAAAAAAAAATTTATCCTAGGGGACCAATCCCTTAAAATAAAATAAAATAAATAAAAATAATTTAATGATAATATTTAGTTAAAAATTATTAATAAATAATTAACATATATATATATTATTTTATTTTTTATTTTATTTTATTTTATTTTATTTTTTTAAATAAAATAAATAATTAAAAATAGTAAGTTAAATTAGATTAGAGGAATTAAAAACATGACTATTTTTATATAAATGAATATGAAAGAAAGAGAAGGTATGAATGACAAATTAATATAAGTCAACTTAAAATAAATAGGAATAAATAAATAAATAAAAATAAAAATCAAATAAACCAAACATTAAAAAAAAAAAATTTAAAAAAAAATAATAAATAAATAAATAAATCAAAATCAAATAAACTAAACTAAAATAATAATAATAAAAAAAAAAAAAGACGACTAGGACGAGAGTGCTGGGACCCAACACCGACTAATTTTTCAGCCATCATCTCTATTGAGATTACTCGGCCTCTTTTCAATCTCAAGCGCCTCCCTAAATTTCCGATGATGGAAGTGCGAAACCTTAGCAATAACACTAGCTTCCTCAATACAAACATGATGATTGGTTTTCTCAGCATGCTCAGCTAAAGCGGAAGACTTAGTTCGCCTATGCTTAAGGTCTGCTGCATCGGGCTCTAAGGATCTCGGATAAGAAGATTTTTGAGAAAGAAAAATCCCATCTCCTTGATGTCTTTGTTGAGAATGGTTATAGTAGATTCATGGGTCAAAGGGCTTTCCTTAAAGCTTCCAAGAATTCGTTGTCTCAACGAGAACCAAAGGAGCGAGTTCCAGGTGTCCATCTTCTGTATGTTCAGGGAACCACTGATAAGATTGGTAGGATTCTTAGGACGCATAGTGTCCCTGTGACCTTTAGGCCCCTGAACGCCATTCGCATGTCCCTCCGATCAACGAAGGATCCTATCGACCCTAAAGATATGAAAGGTGTGTACTTGATCCCCTGTTTCTGTGGGACCCCCTACATTGGGGAAACTGGTCGCTCCATTAATCAGAGGATTAGTGAGCATGCAGCAGACCTTAAACATAGGCGAACTAAGTCTTCCGCTTTAGCTGAGCATGCTGAGAAAACCAATCATCATGTTTGTATTGAGGAAGCTAGTGTTATTGCTAAGGTTTCGCACTTCCATCATCGGAAATTTAGGGAGGCGCTTGAGATTGAAAAGAGGCCGAGTAATCTCAATAGAGATGATGGCTGGAAAATAAGTCGGTGTTGGGTCCCAGCACTCTCGTCCTAGTCGTCCTTTATTATTATTATTATTATTATCATTATTTTAGTTTAGTTTATTTGAATTTGATTTTGATTTATTTATTTATTCCTATTTATTATTATTATTATTATTTTTAAGTATGGTTTATTTGATTTTTATTTTTATTTATTTATTTATTTATTTTTTAAGTTGACTTATATTAATTTGTCATTCATACCTTCTCTTTCTTTCATATTCATTTATATAAAAATAGTCATGTTTTTAATTCCTCTAATCTAATTTAACTAACTATTTTTAATTATTTATTTTATTTAAAAAAATAAAATAAAAAATAAAAAACAAAATAAATAAAATAAAATATATAAAATAAATAAATAAATATATATATATATATATATATATATATATATATATATAAACTTGGAGGAAATGTATTCTTACAAGTACCTAGGAATTGATATCCATCACAAGCTCAACTGGAACCATAGCATTGAGAAAAGGATCAATGGGGGATGGAAAGCTTATTTTGGTCTTGAAAATAATTGTAAAACAGCAAACCTCGTAATGTGGGATAAAAAGAAGTTCCTCTTTGAAACTTTAGTCACTCCTGTTATCTTATATGGCTGTGAAGTTTGGGGCTGCAGCATCTCCAGAGAATCATGGAGAAAGATTGAGCAAATCCAGAAGCGTTTTATAACTTATAACCTGAAAATTAAAAGTAATACACCATATCCTATTCTCCTTATAGAAGCAGGTCTTTCTCCTATTGAGAGCCTAGCTATGCTCAGGTTTCTGTTGTACAAGCACAAGCTCAATAACATAGACAATCATAGACTTCCTAAGTTAGCTTTAAATTCCAGCCAAAACCACCTAAGGCTTAACCGAGGATGGCATAAGGACACAAGGGCCTGGTTAAACTATTGGGAGATCAATGAGAATGATGCTTTGCAAAACATAAATAACATTAAAGATATTGTTACTTCTAAGTTCAAAGAAAAATTGTGGTGTGAGAAAGATTTAGCGTCTAAAAGAAAATTAAGTTATTATAAGAAGGTCATCAGCCCCACCCTTGAAGATCAAAAGTATCTCTCTATTCTAACTAGCTCAAAGAAGAAAATTAATATAGCAAAGATTAGAACGAATTCTCATGAGCTCCATAGTGAAACTGGTCGTTGGGCAGTTCCTAAAACGCCATGGATGGAAAGGATCTGCCATATTTGTGAGAATAGGAGCATCGAGGATGAAAACCACTTCCTCTTAGAGTGCCCTGCATACAACCACATTAGATCTCAATTTCACAACCTTTGTTACAATACTGACCTTCCTAGCCTTTTACAATGCCAAAATTATAGTGAACTCGGGAGGCTTCTCTCCAAGCTTTTTGAGCATAGGAATAAAATCTTAAATCAAAATAAATAATTTGTCTTTTTAAGTCTGATAGATCATTATTTGGTCTCAGCAGACGTTAACCATCATCATCATCATCATCAATTATTTATTAATAATTTTTAACTAAATATCATCATTAAATTATTTTTATTTATTTTATTTTATTTTAAGGGATTGGTCCCCTAGGATAATTTTTTTATTTTTATTTTTTATTTTTTATTTTTTATTTTTTATTTTTTATTTTTTATTTTTTTTCCCTTAAATATAATTTTTAATTATTTATTTTTAACTAACTATTATCATGAATTATTTTAATTACTAATTTAACATAACCTTTCAGTTATTTATTAATATTTTTAACTAACTATTATCATAAAATTATTTATTAATAATTTTTTACTAACTATTATTATAAAGTTATTTTTATTTAATTTATTTTAAGGGATTGGTCCCCTAAGGTAATTTTTTCCTTAAATATAATTTTTAATTATTTATTTTTAACTAACTATTATCATGAATTAATTTTTACATAATATTTTAATTATTTATTAATATTTTAACTAACTATTATCATAAAATTATTTTTATTTTAAGGGATTGGTCCCCCTAGGGTAACTTTTTCCCTTAAATTATTAAAAAGGGTTTTGTTCCCGGTACCTAATCAAAAGTAGTTGTTGGTCTTTCTATTTAACTTGCTAAGCTGGATCTGTTTCTTCAACTTGTCCTGACGATGAATCACACTGGTTGGTTTGAAACGCGTCGACAAATGGTTTCTCATGTGATTTTCGCCAAAAAATCTCTCGCAAAAATAAAATCTTAAATCAAACTAAATAATTCGTTACTTTACGTGCGATAGACCAAAGTTTGGTCTCAGTGGACGTTAACCATCATCATCGTCATCATCAGTAGTAATTTAATTTTTAGATAATGTTTTAAAATATTTTTACTAGGTGGATGGTAGAAATTTGACCTTCACATAATATTCTGAAATGCTCTTATTAATATTATCACATAATAATATTTTAAAATGTTCTTAGTGGTATTAACAAATCAAGTTAATTAATGACAAAGATGATGATGATGATTAACGTCTATTAAGAGCAATGTGGTCTATTAGAACTTCAGGTAAGAGATTAATTAAGACTCTTTAATATTTTATTTCTATGATCAAAAGAAAGGGATAGAAGTGTTCTTAGCTCACTATAGTTTTGTTGTTTTAATAACTCAAGGAGATTGGTGGTGTGGCAAATGTTTTGGGAATGGGAACTAATGTGAATAAGAAAGTGACAATCCAATAGACAATGCTTTTCATCTACCCACTTAGTCAATGTGACAGATTCTAGCACAACTATATAAATTAAATGACTAATAAATATTGATAACCATCAAAACACCTATCTATGAGAAGTTGTAAATCTTGAATAAAGTGGAGGCGGCAAACACACCCTATAAGAAACGAAAAATGATTTAAAAAAACTTGGTTTTATTAGCTAACATTGTGTATATGATGAATAATATTTTCAAATTATTAAATCTACATTATTTATATCTTTATATTTTTTAAATAATAGAAATTTTAGAAACAGTTTATTTCACACACTTATGAATATAAATAATAATAATTGAAATAAAATTTATAATAATAATTTAAAATACACATTTATGAATATAAATAATAATAATTGAAATAAATTTATAATAATAATTTAAAATAAAATTATAATTTATTTTACTTGTAGGTTTTTGTTTTTTTATTAAAAATAAGTATATTTATTATATTGGCTATTTATTTTTTATTTATATATTTTTTTATATGAGCCTTGATAAATATTAATAGTGCTGATAAAACGATATTTATCAATTTAACAGCACTCTTTTTGCAATTTAACAGGACTTGAAAATCAAAGTCCAATTGCGAACTCTAATACAAAACCAGGACGAAGAGGATCTGATTCAGTTTCAACATATTGGCCATAATTTTATTATACACTGTTTTATCAAGGGTTCAGATTCAACCCATAGAGGAAGAACGGAGCATAATTTAACTACAGAGCTGTTGTATTGAAGATTGATGTATGTTTGTTTAGTTACTCTAATAACGCGCATCATGGTAACGTCTATGGTGATACCAACTGTATTGCTTTTCTTCGGTATTGTAACTCTGATTTCGATTAACGCGTTCATTATTGTTAGAGCAATCAGAAGGCTGAGCAACAGGAGGCCTGCAGAGAGAGGAATTTCTTCTTCTCCTGTCAGTTGGAATGGTGTGGGTATATCTCAGGAGGAGGTCAGAGGGAATGATGTGGGGATGTCTCAGGAGGATGTCAGTGGGAATGGTGTGGGGATGTCTCAGGAGGAGGTGCAGAAGCTACCTTCCTTTGAATATAAACATGGTGGTATGTATATTATGTTACATAGAATGCTTTGCAATGATGCTGACAATAATGATGATAGGATTGAGAATGGATTATGGATGCATGAATTTGATTGTTCAGAGTGTGTTGTTTGCTTGGATGGATTTCAGAGGGGTGAGACATGCAGGCTGCTGCCTCTTTGTAGGCACACTTTTCATGCAAAGTGTGTGGATTCATGGTTGTCTAAGAATCCCTTGTGTCCCATTTGTAGGACCAGTGCTCAACAGCATGGTGGGGAAAGAGGGACAGTGGTGATGGAGAATGTGTTAGAGTTGGCCCAAGTTGGGGGATGTGAGATGGGGAGTGGGACTAGAGATATTGCTATTGGGGTTGCTCTGCAAGGAGGGTTAAGAGGAGAGAGGAGGTCTGGTTTTCATCAGTCTGAGATGTCTAATTTGGTGTCCAATCCACCTTCATCGTCAAGATCTTTTCCTACTGATGCATATATGTGGAATTTGATTTCAACTGCATCATTGCCGTTGCAGTACAGATCCAATGATGATGGTGGTGGTAGTGTGACGGCTATTGATGTTGTGAGCCTTAATCAGAGCCAGAGCCAGAGCCCTAATAGCCAGAGTAAGAATCAAAATTCATGCAAGTCGATATCAGTTCCAATCCCATCTTGCAGAGCCAATGGGGATGAAGGTATGACGGGTTTTGGTGTTTTGAGCCCTAGCCAAAGCCAGAATCAGAATCAGAATTCATGCAATTCGATGTCCATACCGATGCCAACTTGCAAACCTCCCGACGATGATGGTGTGAGGATTAATGGCACTTCGATTGCTATCCAGAGCCAGAATCAAAATCAGATTGTGTGCGATTCAACATTATTTCTGCCACCACATTTGAGACCTCCTGATGATGAGGGTGTGAGAGTCATAGGTGTTACATGCCCTGTTGAGAATCAGATCCAGAGCCTGGCTCGGGATGGGGATGCTATGGCATGATACCTAAATTGGGTTCTGCTGCAATTTCAGCTTGCTACGGTGGATGTAAAAACACAGGCCAATTATCTGTCTTCCTTTTTATCTAGGTTGAATTTTTGGTGCATATACACTTATAACTACTAGTGCATGACCTGGGATTTTAGAATTGAGACTCGATCATTAATGACTTTACAGTTTTTATTCGAAGTTAATGAATTTCAGCTCAGGGCTGCTAATTTTCTAGATTTTTCTTCCTACTTCAAAGAATGTAAGTTATTGTTGACTCTCTTTGTATTTGCAGTATGATGGCAGTGTAATTATCTCGGGTCTCAACTCTTTTTCCATGTAAAAGCAAAATGCACTTATTTATGAGAAGCGTTCTGATGGTTGAGGTAGTAAAACTACAAGAAAAAATAAATCTGCAACTTTTGTGTTTACAAAATTTGCAAGCCAGTGATGACCCTGAGAAGTATGAACTCGATGTTGGTAAATAATTAATCTCTCTATTTGTGGTTTTTCAAATAAAGTTGGATATGTATGGAAGCTTTTTACTTTTCAAATAAAGTTGTATATGCATAAATATTTATCACTCATAAAGTGTAGATGAATTGGTTTGTGGACTTTAGTCTCCGGTTTAAATCTCATCTGAAAGGGTTGAAATGAGAGCTACTTTTGGAGAATTAAACTATCCCAAAGTTCGCTAAGCTCATCTCTACCTGTAAATGAAAAAGAACATGTAAGCGAGCAGAAATGCCCTGAAACTTGTCTTTGCAATTTGAGGGGATAAATTGATGCCCTTTAAACTGCAGTAAAATATCTTAGGCACGGGTTAAGATAGATTACCATTCTGAAAAAAATCTCAGAAGTATCCATGTGATGATTTAACCGAGATTAGTTTGTCACACCCTGTCTCTCTGTTTTTGCATGCACTACACAATCAGTTGCAGCTGAAGAGGTTTTACTTTACAAGATGCTTTATGAAACGTCTACACAGCTTCAGAGAATAAGAATCTAGATCTGGTCACAACAAGCCTACTAGTCAGCAAAAGGTCTTGACTGTGTAGTATATCATGATATTAAGTTGAATACCTAAATCTAATCCTTTCACAACAGAGCAGTATTAGTTCAATCTAGCCATGGATGAATCCTGAGAAAAGTTACTCTTACATAAAGAAAACTCTGGCTATACCATACCTTTAATGTTTTCACAATAAGTTGGGTTTAGTTTTGTTGCTGAAAAAAAACGTGATGTAATTTCATAAGACATGGTTGTTTTGAGTCTTGCAGACAATTATTATGAAATATGGTAATGGATGGAGTGACCATTTAAAATTTTGTTAAGAACCATCTAAATCAAAACTTAAGCTTTTTTAATTGACAAGCATATGACTATCAACTATCCTCATATTGGCTTCTTGCGCATAAGAAATCTTACAGAAGAAACAGAACTGGGTGGTTCTTTCAACATACAGAAGAAACAGAACTGGATGGTTCTTTCAACATACAGAAGAAACAGAACTAATGGTCTTTCTCTCTTCTGGCTCTATATTGCTTAAGTGTGAAAAACACATATTACAATGCCCATTTTAGAACTTAGGATGGATAAATTTTCACAAATAGATGATCACATTCTCGATTCACTGACTGCTCTACAGATGTATGGCAGTGAATTGTAAACTAAACTTTGTGTAAACCGTTAATGTTGCCAATTAATTATTTTTGCTGCCAATGAAGCACCAAGAATATCACGAGCATGCCTTTCATGGCGCATATGGTTTTTTGACAAATATTTTTTTTTGGACCAAAAAAGATACTAGTTTATATAATTATATAATTTCTCTATACTTATATTCAGAGAACCAAATTCTTATACACTAACAAAGACAGCATATTCCAGCTATATATCAAAAAGTACATCTACTTTATAATTTCATAGCAAAATAAGTATCCAACAAAAAAATCAATTAATACAAAAGTTAATACAAACACTTAGTCATTGATTTCATAGCAAAATAAGTATCCAACAGAAAATCAGTTAATCCAAAAAGTTAATACAAACCCTTGGTGATTGATAAAACTAATAGACTTGTTTTTGAGGTTTTATAATGAGATTTGTTACAAGTGAAATTCATCTTATTTTTTAAATTCATATTTTTAATAAATTCTCATATTTTAATAAGTTAGACTTGTTTTTGAGGTTTTATAATGAGATTTGTTACAAGTGAAATTCGTCTTATTTTTTAAATTCATATTTTTAATAAATTCTCATATTTTAATAAGTTTTAGTAATCAAATCTGTGTAAAAATATATTTTTTAAAGAATTTTATATTTCATTTTACTCTTTAATTCTGTTGTAATTTTAAAATTAAATATTATTTATTATAAATAAATAAAAATTCCAAATTTAAAAAATAACATTTTTTGTATAAATATACAAATTAAATTAACAGTATTATATTTTCATTCCAAATACACTTCTCTTTCTAGATAACCATTTTAACACTTTGAAGATCGCATTATTTATATTGATTTTTAATAAAAAGAAGAAATATTTTATTAGAAAGTGTTGAGTAGACTTTAAACATAAACTTCTACTTTGGCTGTGTACCAATTTTAGTTGCTTCATTGCCCCCAGGGATCCATATCAATGGATACTATTATGGACTTTCTCATTATTATTGAAAAACACAATTATATATTTGTCATTGTCTTTGTAGGATTTCTAAAAAGTATATTTGTCATTGATTATATAGTTTGAGTGAGTCTAATGGTTATGAGCATGTATTTCCTCCTAAGAGGTCACAAGTTCAAAACTCGAGGGATAGAGTATTATTGCCTTAGTAGACTTAGCACTAAAATCTCTGTGTGGAGGTGGGTCCCTTGTTTCATGCCCTCCAAACCTAGTAAGTTGTGTGGAGGTGGGCACTTGTTTCATGCCCTCCAAACCTAGTAAGTTGTTGGGTGTCAAGGTGGGTCCCTTGTTTCATGCCCTCCAAACCAAGTAAGTTGTGTTCCCAACACGTTGAGTTTGGCTTATTACCTACTTTCATTTGTAATTGGGACTTTTTTATTTTTTGGAAATTTGAGAAATTTTTGTGTTATTGAGTTTTAAATAAAAATTTATGTTAAACATGTTGATATATTTACCAGTAAAAACATAAACTATTGTGATGTTTATTAGTCTTTTATTGGCCGGGAAAAAAAATAAGAAAAAAAAAAAAAGTCCAAACCACAAAACTTAAATCAAAATGGTAGGTTGGGTCCCATCTTTCATGGCGTAATAAGGAAATGAGAAGACTACACTTTCCTGTCTTCATGTGTAAAGATGGATATAAGTGATGCCTAATTGCATATAGATGTCATGATTGTTCTTTCAAAACATGCAGTCCTACCTTACATTTATGTGTAAATCTAATTTGCATCGCATGAATGGGTAATGTGTCACTGTTGTAACACTAAAGGTACTGGAGCTCAAGTTAGTTCAATGATTTTTCTCTCATTTTGATTTTTAGCATGTGACCTTTGTACCTTCACAAAATATACATGGGAAAGTTATTTTATGAAGCATGCAATGAATCTACCTCTTATAATGGCTACAAAAGGTATAGTCTATGTTTGTGGTTCAAAAGGGGTTTTGTTTTTTAAGAAAAAACAAAGGGTTCATGAGTTCCAAGCTTATTATATAGAACAGACTATGAGCTTAATATACACAAAGTTTTAAGCAAGTAATAAGGGTGGTAAACATGACATGCTTGTTTATTGTTACGCCGACCTTGTGTATATGTTGTTGATTGAGTTGTGATCCTAATGCATGTGGTATGAATGAGTTATACTAAAGTTGTGATCCTAATGCATGTAGTATGAATGAGTTATACTAAAATGGATTGATATTTGGTAATATCATATGATATGTGGTGCATTGACATTAAATTTTGGATATCAATGATTTGATATGTATTGATTGGGTAGTATAATGTTTTAAGTATGTCAATTGATAGTTTAATGGAGATGTGACTTGCTTCAAAAGTTGAGCCAAGCTTTGGGGCTATCACTCATATGAACGGATGATTTGAAAATCACTTATGAATGATCTCAGTTTAATTAATGTAGGTATTACAGACTCATGTGCTGGTGATATGCCTATGTTATTTTAAGCAATGGATCGATAAGATTGTGAGATACACAAGCACGTGGAAAACAGTAAGAGAAGCACAACAAGCAAATGCAAAAACACAACAATTTAATAAGGAGTTCACCCAATCCTCCCGGGCTACATCTCCTAGTCCAACTTTCAGTGGTGGCCTTTTCTATTGTGCTTTTAAGCAGAGTTTGTACAATGAGGAGCTCAATTTGAGTCTCCTGTAACAGGGGATGCTTAGTAGGGTAGTACTTGGATTCCCCAAGCCACTAGAGTACATAGACTCCCCCTTACCAAGTCTTGACCTCAACTGGTCTTAATGGAATGAGTCCAATTTGGTACTTAGTTCCCGACAGATATCCTCACAGGGATTGCTTGAACCTCTCAAGCCTTCTTGGTTCTGTCTGCTCGATGTTGCCTTAGCTCTGCCGGTCAGCTCGACTTCTTCTATTCTTTGCTTCTTGCTTCACTCTCCTTTCTGTCTCTTCTGTCTCACTGTCTCTTCTCTATTCTCTGTTTGTTCATGGCTTAAAGCCAATCCGTCCCTTGACTGTTCGCTTCCTCTTCTGTCCCTTTAGTTCGCCTGCCTCTATCCACTTGGAATTCCTTGCTTCTGTGTCATCGCCACTGTGTAACATTGCATAGAGAAGTGGCCACTTGTCTCCTGACAAACTAAGCACCAACCCTTCCTTGAACGGTCATTATTTCGGTTACTTTTTGAAATGATTCATCCGCCTGCTCAGCGGTCAAATCAGACTTCAATGTTTATATGCCTTAGCTTATTCTTCCCGTCAAATCTGGTCTCCCATCGAGTGCAATCTTCGCCGTTTGATCTAGGGCCTCCAGATCCCACAGTCATTGCTTTTATCGCGCGGTTGACTTGCTCGACCGTTAGCCTGCGATGAGAGCGGTTTTCTCTCTCATCCGCCGGACATGCTGTTGTGGGGAAAAGTATCCGACTCGGAATGACCCTATCCCTACTCTAAGGGTGATAGTTCCTTAGCAACAACTGAAAGTAAAAGCTTTGATATTTTCCTTTATGAAAGTACAGAGAAGGAAGAAAAGATTGACCAACCGATATCCTTCGCTTTTGTCGATCTTGTCTTCTCTCTTCGTCCCTTGCTTCCAGCTCCTTGTTCTCTTGCCGGCCCAGCTACACAAAGATCCTGCACAAACAAGAGAGGGAAACTACAAGAAACATGTATTCATAACTGATGCATGGATTAGAGTGAATCAGATATACAAGTAAATACAATACATCAATGCAATACAAGTATATAGGAGAACATTCAAAGCTTTATTGATAGAAGTAAAAGGTTCTGAGAAGGTTACAACCATCAATGGCTCCAATCCAGCAGCACCTCCCCAGCAGCAAGAAATCTCCTCTTCACCTCTATAAAAGCAATCACCCAATAACTCTAACTGTAAACCAACAGCACTTCCTTGCTTTGCACAAAATTCCAGCCTCCTTAGACCTCATAGAAGAGCTCTATATATAGGATAGAAGAAGAAAGGATGAGTCAGCTTGAGACTGACATAAAGCTGCCTTGTGTCCTTTCCCTCTTCAGTTAATCTTCAGTTCTTAAGTCCACTTGGAGATCCTTGCTTACACATGGAGATCAAGTACCTCTTACTCATCACAGGGCGAATTCCTTGAACCAAGTGTCAGTTTGGAAGCTTCCTGGGAAGTTGACACCTTGCAGAATGACTGTGCCACTTGGCCAATCTCGCCCAGCGCAGGTAGCCTTCATTGGAGTTGACTTTCAGCGCAGGTACAAGGAGGAGCAGTTGACATTCAGCGCAGTTGCTCAGTGGAGCAGCTGACATGATCCAAAAATAGCCTGTTTTTGAGTGTTTTCAGGTGGAGAACTGATAGAAAGTGCTGTGGTTTGCTGACCTTGTTCTTCTAGGGGTAAGAACAACATGTTTAGGGACTGAGGATCCCTGTAATTATTGACATTTCATGTTCCATGCTGCGAGGCACAAAAATGTCTATAACAGTTGCCCCCTAAAGTATGAGGCCGTTTATCGGGTGAAATGCTTTATCCAGAGGGTCCGAAGTTCATTCAAGTGCTGAGAGGTGCCCTGTAATACAATACAATACAATACATTATTTTTTCATTCTGTTTTCATGATCTAGCTGAGGCGGGCATTCCCATGCTCAGCTTTATAAATACATTTTGGTACATAGAACAGACGATCGTCTGATGGTAGACTGATAATTTTCTGCTGAAATTATCATCCTTTGAGTAGGATGATCATCTGCTGCAATGATGTACATGACAAATGCTTTTATATTTCCTGAATATGTATCGCAGCCCGGATGGATGAAACTAGATCCGGGGTCTTCAAACTCGTTCGATCTTCACTCTAAGTACAAGTCGATCCATGTGAGAATTTCGCTGAAGTCGAACATGGAAAGACATCGCTTGATTACCGGTCAATGATGAAAACCGTTAACAAGCGCGAGAGGAATCACCGATAATGATAATGACCCTCAAGGTACTGCAGTACAATTCACGTGGCGTGAATAAAGGACTTGGCGTCGAACGCCACGCAAAATCTTCTGGTCGAAGGTCATTGATGTATACCTGTCGCCGGAAGTGAGAAACTTGCCATTGAGGCATGCAAGCTTCAAAGTACTGATGGGGTTGTTCCTAGATCAACTTCTTGGATAATGAGCTGAAGTCGACAAGAAGCGATCCGTCAAAGGAGGGCCTTAATGAATCCCACATCAATGACACGGAACGGAGCTAATGATTTTAGTGGAGGTGAAAACAAACTGTGACACATGATTCAGGGTGGCGATCATGAATGGATGAAGGATAATGTATGGCAGTGGATGGGACACGGTTGACACTTTCAGAATGACCTCTCTTGAACATATAACGACACTGATGCGATGGATCGGTAGCATTACCCCAAAATGTGGATGGTTTGGCGAAGACCATGGTGATGAGACCGGTGAATGAAACAACCCAACCCGATGTGGTACGGAAGAAAAGTGTCATGTTCAAGAGCGACTTGCTACCATTAAGCTTCGATGTTCTCCCAATTTTTCCCCAGTCATTTCTGACCAGTACCTCTTTATTTTTGTCAAGCTTGAGGAGGATAACATATGCTTGTTCTATAACCTGCCCTTCGGGCAAGCCCATCGCTATGATTTAACGAGCTTAGCGATAGGGAAACTCGTTCTCGTCTAAAGACAAGTTTGTCGCTATTTAATCATTTTAACGAGTCTAACGACAAGGAAAACTCGGTCCTTTTCATTTTTAGAGAGTCTGAAAAGGTACAGAAAGTTAACTCCATAATTCCTTTTTCGTCATCTAATCCCTTAAGTCCGAAAAAGTATAAAACAATACAGAAGGGATGGGTGTTCGGTACTTTTAACGAGCCGAACAAGACAAGCGCTCGATCTTTTTGTGCAATAATCCCTCAGGTCCAAAAAGATTAAAATCTAGAGGAGGGATAGCTCTTCCGGTCGCTTTAACGAGCTGGAAGGCCAAAACTCGGCAAACTTTTCATATTTTACGAGTCAGTGAAAAGAGCTCAAAGAAGACTCGTCTTTTGAGGAACGAGTGATGAACAGGGATAGCAGCAGATTCCAGGTACAGGTTGGAATTCTCCAATCACGGCAGTGTCACAAGGATGGCTAGGTGAAATCACTCTTCGCAGATGTTCCTCAAAATGGGTAAACACACAAATGGAAGTGAATGATCGGCCAAATGACGGTGGAGGTGACGGTGCACAAACACGACCAAGGCTTTTATGGCTGATGAATTTACGATCTCAAAAGGGTATTTACCGGTTCATTTTTCTGAATGAGCTTGAACTCTAAAGGAAAGCCTGCTCATAAACTTATGTTTATTTTTTAACGAGCATGAACTATGCGCTAAAACTGCTCGGATCTTGCGTTTATTTTTTAACGAGCATGAACTATGTGCTAAAACTGCTCGATATACCAGTCATAGAATAAGAACGCCTCCTGTGAGATAGCTATTTTTTAAGGAGCTTTATCTCACGAAGCTATGCTCCAATTTTGGCAAGTTTTACCTTTGCCCCACAGACTTTCTTCATGCAAGGTCGGAATCGGCTAATCCTACGAGTTTAAAGGGTTAGACCTACAGGTTTAAAGGGAGGACCTAAAAATTTAAAAAATAAATAGTCGTCCCTCGCTCACATTCCAAAAGTTTGCATGCCCCCAGGTATAAAGTATAATTTCGAGATACCGCCATCTCTTACTTATTATCCGAAGAGGGTTCTATTTGCTGCCGCAAATCAATCTCTTTCTTCGGCGATGTCTATCATTGGGTTACTCAAAGATGGTTACCCTCTGTCACAACAATAGAATCTCCTTCTTTGGAGGCTGCCCCTACTTATCCTTCAAAACATTTGTTTTAATGGGTGAGGCTTGCTTTTCCCCAAAGATGGTTACTACTTGTCGCAATAAGGGAATTCCTACTTGGGCAGTGCCCACCTCTTTAGACAAAGGTGAATGACTCTTTTGCCAAACACATAACTTTAACAAAAGAATACTATTCCAGAACAACCCCTCTTCCATCCACGGACGGGGTACGGACTAGTCATATTCTTCTGCGGAAATTCTACCTTATACCCAGGGTTTCTTCTGCCCGAAGCAGACCAGGGTGCATGCCCCCTGGGTTCCAGTCTTTCTTTCCGAATCACTCGCACTCATCGGGAAGGAGGACTGGGGGCGGAGGCGAATCTTGTGTGAACAGACCATTTAGGAATGGTATTTGACTATTTGCGATGCGAGATCCCGGAAATGAAAGTTGGTCTACGAGCTTGACCATCCTTCCTTCGTGTGGAAAACACATTACTCTAAAGAGTGAGGAGACTATCGCTCCCATGCAATAAATATAGTCACGTCCAAGGAGTAGGTTATAATCCAAGGGTCCTTGGACGACCATCACGTTCAAATTAACGGTCTTCCCTTTCAATGTAACAGGCACATTGGGGAGGATTCCTAATGGTCGACTGGTTCCTTTATCAAAACCTGAGAGATTTCTTAACTCAGGTAAAAGCGCCGGGGAACCCAGTGCTTTCCAAGAAACAGAGGAAAGGATACTCACAGACGCCCCTTCATCAATGATAGTACCAGCCATGATCATTCTATAGATCTGGACAATGATTCTGAATGGTATACTGGCTGGTAACCGGGGTCTGCCTAGTTGATTCCAATCAAAGGATACAACCAGGTTGCTTGGTGGTGGGACCGAATATACGGCCGGATATGACCCTGATGATGTTCCTTCCTGCGATAAAGGAATGGGCGCATTGCCCTGACGCTCATCAGAGTCGGTGCTGATGAAAAGAACCTGGATGGTGTCATCCTTATTCTCTTCAGTGAGGGTGTCGCATGAAGATGACTCTTCGGCGACGGTGTCATTTGAAGATGAAACTTCTGAAGGTAGAACCGGGTCAACTGCCGTATCGACCTTTGGACTTTCGTCCGGTCTGGATTCAGTAGGTTCATTTTCAGTGACTGACGCTTCAGCCGACCACTTGAGCGGGCCAGCTGTATTTTCAACCAACGAAGGACTTGGCACGAGTTTTTTGTATCCAGGAGGAAGTTTTACCGGTGAAACCGGACAATCTTCCAAAACTCTCTTCGCTTCGTCTAAGAAGGGACAACGGTGGATGGCATGACTGCCTTCACACAACTTACAGGGGAATCTTACTCCCCCTTTTTGTCTTGATCCTTCACTTTCGCTGGTTGACGGAAAGCCATCAACCTGATTGTCAGAGGTTGATGCCCCCGAATTGTGCAGACGAGGGGACCAGTCCCTTAGTATCCGGGGAATACAGGGACAATCTCTGTGGAAATGGTCTCCCCTACATATGACACATGGCGATTTAGGCCCGGTCTGTGCAGTGGGTGGGTTTTCGTCAGATGTCTTTTGCTTGCCCCCAGTCGCCTTAGGCTCCTTCTTCTTCTTCTCTTTCTTCTTCCTTTCCTTCTTCTCCTTGGGAGGCTGACTTTTGCCAACTCTACCTTGCGAAGATGAAGGATCAGAGGAAGTATTGTAAGAAGTGGAAGGCTGGTGGGTAGTTCTAGACTGTTCTGACTGTTGATTCGACTGCTCAGGATTAGTGGCGATCTGGACTACATTAGTTGAAAAGAGCCACACAGGGAGGCCGATTGTCAATCCTGGAAGTGACAATGTTGCCATATGAGGCGCACCAACATCTCCCCAAGAGGAGAAGGGATTTGGACTTCCGCCAAGGTTGCCTCCTTGGTTGGTGGGCTCCATACTCTTCAACTGAAAGATCAACGTGGGAATAACAGGTGATTTTGTTCCGCTTAAAATAAATTTTATTAACGACGCTTTCAAACACAAACTTGCTTTTTCATGTTTTAAGAGTCGAGAAAAAGCTAAAGATGACTCTAGTCGCCTTCGATGTTTTAACGAGCCCGAAGTGACAAATGCTCGGTTGGACTTTTTCAGTTATAGAGTTTGAAAAAGGCCAAAAGAAACTGCTCTGGAGATCTAGGCAGAGGGTGTGCCAAACCTTTCGCGAAACCACAGAATACGTTTTACGGTATGGGTGGTCGATCTTCGTGAATGCTGTGTTCACTGCATCGCGATCAGTAGGGTGGTCGACACGGCTTCCTATGGATAAAGGATAATTGCCTATAGGGGTCTCCCAATATATACGCGACGGTACGCGGGAGCACAAGTCCGTATTAGTGCCACCGACTCTCAGGAGGAATCACCCACCTTCGTAGAGATCGACAGTCACTATGTTTAACGACGCCGGAACACGTCTCTACCTAGACCTCTAGATGTTTGCGTTATGTTACAAAGCGTTGTTATGTAAATTGGATTTATTTTAATGTTGATCTTGCTTAGCAGTTTGCCTTTAAGGATCACCACGAGATGTATATATACAACTTCCTAAATGCAATCTAAGATGAGAAGCAAAACTTTTCAATCTTTCAACTTTGAAAACCTTAATCTACTGAGGGAAAAGAAAGACATCAACTTTTCACACAGATCATAGAACACACACTAAATGCACTTTTTCCTAAATCAACATGCAAACTGTCAATAATGCACATGCACAATGCAGATATTTCTTTTCTTTATCCTTAATGTTGATGTAAGACAAAAAGGAAACTGTTGTATAACTTTGAATCTAATTTCAAGCGAAAGTAAACAAGCTTGTCCAAAATCAAAAGACACCTTAATATCGACTTGTTTAGACACTGGAAATGTATAGATTCAAACCACAAAATGAAAAACAAACAAACTCAAACAGCCATGAACAGTAACAAAACTAGCTCTTAAGATCACAAAGACACTTCTACAGTTCAGGATCTAAGAGGCCACAGCTATACTGGTTTGCTTTTCACAATGGGAAACTGTAACTGAAACAAGAAATACTGAAAGAACAATCACAGTTTCATCACACAACTGAGGCGGAATAATGTCAAGGAAAGTTGGTTTACAGCAAGTACAAATGACAAGCAATCAGCAGCAAAATAACAGTGAAAACAGGGCTAAGACTCAGTAGGAAACCTCAGCAAGACATTGGCTAACTGGGTCAGCGCAGGCTCTGGTCTGTCAAACTGACTCTCAGCGCAGTTCCCGAAGGGAGTACCTGCGCTGAAATGCAGACTGCCTTTGGACAGCCTGCACTGAGACACGAGAGTTGCGTTTATAAGGATTTCCGGGTCATAAAAAGCTCAAAAATTCACTGTTTTTGCTGAAACAAAAAGCTATAGGTCAAGTACAAGCTAAGGGATGATCAAGAGGATGAAAAGCTATCACAAAGAGCACAAGAGTCTTTTGTAGATCAGCTCTTCAAATCATGAATCTACTCAGAAAATGAGCAAGAGTAGCAGCCCCTCTACTTCGCTTTTGATATAGTCAAAAGCTTTTCGATTTGGTACTCTTTTCTTCAGGAAATGAATAGCAAAGATACTACAAACACCAACAAGATACTAGGCTCCCCAGCGGAGTCGCCAGTTTGTTGTGGGGAAAAGTATCCGACTCGGAATGACCCTATCCCTACTCTAAGGGTGATAGTTCCTTAGCAACAACTGAAAGTAAAAGCTTTGATATTTTCCTTTATGAAAGTACAGAGAAGGAAGAAAAGATTGACCAACCGATATCCTTCGCTTTTGTCGATCTTGTCTTCTCTCTTCGTCCCTTGCTTCCAGCTCCTTGTTCTCTTGCCGGCCCAGCTACACAAAGATCCTGCACAAACAAGAGAGGGAAACTACAAGAAACATGTATTCATAACTGATGCATGGATTAGAGTGAATCAATATACAAGTAAATACAATACATCAATGCAATACAAGTATATAGGAGAACATTCAAAGCTTTATTGATAGAAGTAAAAGGTTCTGAGAAGGTTACAACCATCAATGGCTCCAATCCAGCAGCACCTCCCCAGCAGCAAGAAATCTCCTCTTCACCTCTATAAAAGCAATCACCCAATAACTCTAACTGTAAACCAACAGCACTTCCTTGCTTTGCACAAAATTCCAGCCTCCTTAGACCTCATAGAAGAGCTCTATATATAGGATAGAAGAAGAAAGGATGAGTCAGCTTGAGACTGACATAAAGCTGCCTTGTGTCCTTTCCCTCTTCAGTTAATCTTCAGTTCTTAAGTCCACTTGGAGATCCTTGCTTACACATGGAGATCAAGTACCTCTTACTCATCACAGGGCGAATTCCTTGAACCAAGTGTCAGTTTGGAAGCTTCCTGGGCAGTTGACACCTTGCAGAATGACTGTGCCACTTGGCCAATCTCGCCCAGCGCAGGTAGCCTTCATTGGAGTTGACTTTCAGCGCAGGTACAAGGAGGAGCAGTTGACATTCAGCGCAGTTGCTCAGTGGAGCAGCTGACATGATCCAAAAATAGCCTGTTTTTGAGTGTTTTCAGGCGGAGAACTGATAGAAAGTGCTGTGGTTTGCTGACCTTGTTCTTCTAGGGGTAAGAACAACATGTTTAGGGACTGAGGATCACTGTAATTATTGACATTTCATGCTCCATGCTGCGAGGCACAAAAATGTCTATAACACATGCATCATTCAATGTGTGGCATCACTTGGTCCTCTACCAAACCCACTTACCGCCCGAAATGCCTTCGATATTCTGCCGATTTTGGAGCGCGAGCCCGCCTGTTGGTTTAGCGCTTTTCCCACGGGTTTTTGGTTTTCCTTGTGACCGAGCGCTTGGGGCTTTTCCTTCTCAAGGGGTTTTGCCCAGTGATACACATCGGAAACATCCTCCGTTTTTGGCTTTGAGCCTCCTAACTGCCATTTTTGCGCCATGCACAATCCCCATGGGCCAATGGTCAGTGCGCTTTGACCGAAGGTCCTCGTTGCTCCATGCTGGCTGCAATTTACCATTATACAGAGGTTAGTTTTGATAGCTCGTTGTTTACAAGATTTTGAAGTCTATCATGATTTGAAATAGTCATAGAACTCTGATAATTCTCAAGGATCCAATTTGGATCACGGCCTTCCCATTGAAAAGCTTTTGGACCACCAAAACTTGGTTTTCAATCATCGACTAAGTGAGGGTACAATTATCTCACTTGTCCAATCTCTATCCACTTTGCACTGCTTGGCTTTGAACCCCTGAGCCCAATTCTGAGGTACTCAACATCTTCCCTGCGTGCCGTTCTCACCTTCCTGTCCAGAACTGTGTCTTCTTGCAATTCATTAAGATATTCAGGTAGCAGGTCATCAATAGAAGGCAATTGACTCAAACAATCTCAAGCTATATGCATTTATGACTGAGTAGATGTGCATGTAAGCTGGTAGATCAAGGCGAAAATCATTCTCACCAATTTTCTCAAGTATCTTGAAAGGTCCATACTTGATGGGCTTTAGCTTTTTACCTTCACCTTGCATCCTGTCCTTGCTGATATACAACTAGACTTGATCACCAACTTGGAAACTATGCTCCATCTGATGCTTGTCATGCCTTGCCTTGTATTTGGCCTGGCTCTTTTCTAGCTATTCTTGTACTGCCTGGTGGATCTCTTGGATTTGTTCAACGAACCTAGTTGCCCTGTCCACATCGTTGTGTCCCTCAACTGTTGTGTCCTTACCAAAGACAAAATCCAAAGGTGACCTGGGTGTAAAACCAAAACAGGTCTCAAAAGGAGATCTCTCTGTAGAATAATTTTTGGCTCGGTTGTAAGCATGCTGCACATAACACAAATGTTCATCCCAAAACTTAGGATGCTTGCTGCAATATCCCCTGAGTAACTGGATCACTGTCCTATTGACTACTTCTGTCTGGCCATCGGTTTGTGGATGAAAAGTTGTGCTTTTCTTCAGTTTGGTGTCCATCAGTTCCCACAGACTTGACCAAAACTTTCCCACAAATCGGGTGTCTCGATCAGATATAATGGAAGTGGGTAATCCAAAATGAACCCATATATGTTGAAAGAACAGTTTTGCAGTTTGTTCAGCTATAATCTGTTTATTACAAGGTATCAAAATACACATTTTGCTGAACCTATCCACAACAACATATAGATAATCATGACCTTTCCTAGATTTAGGCAGTCCTCCAACAAAGTCCATGGAAACACTTTCCCAAGGATGAGAAGGAACTAGTAATGGAGTGTACAAGCCTAGTTTTCTATTTCTGGGCTTGCTCTTAGCACACATAGTACACCCTCTTACATATCTAGAAACTATCTCATTCATTTTTGGCCAATAACAAAATATTTGTAGCAGTGCAACTATTTCACTTACCCCAAAGTGACCTGATATTAGAGAAGTGTGTGCTTCTCGAATTATCTTTACTCTTTCAGTTTGTGGAATGCATAGCTTCCCACAATGATATAGGAGTCAGTCCTTAATATGATAATCCAATTCTTCTACTCGTTTGCCTTGAATTGAAGTTGCATATACATCTGTAAAGTCTATATCTTGAGCATATTGTTCAATGTAGCTCTCATGTAACACAGAATTATGCTTAAGTATAGTAGATGCATTTATAATGGGTCTAGATAACATATCTGCAACTTTATTATGTATGCCCTTTTTATATTTGATGTCTAAATGAAACTATTGTAGAAATCCCATCAATCTATAGTGTCTTGATTGATGCAACTTAGTTTGGGAGTGTAGATATTGAAGTGGTGGATGATCAGTATGTATTACTGTCTCCTTTCCCATTAAGTAATGTTTCCACTTTTTCACACTCTGTACTAATGCATACAATTCTTTATCACATGTAGGATATTTAACTACTGTAGAATTAAATGTCTTAGAATGATAACATATGGGTTTACCATGCTGTATTAACACTACTCCCATGGCATAGTCACCGGCATCCATTTGGATCTCAAAGGGTCTTTGAAGATCAGGTAGTGCTAGTATTGGCATTGTACTAATCTTTTCTTTCAAGGTGTCGAAGGCTTTTTGCTATTTGCCTCCGCACTAAAACACCTTGTTCAATCCTGTTAAAGCATGTAAGAGAGTTGCAATTAAGGAAAAGTTAGAAATGAACTTTCTCCAATATTGTGCTGCTCCTAAGAAGCTCCTAACTTCTGTAGCAGATTTGGGTTTAGGCTAGTTTACAATGACTGCCACCTTAGAGGGATCTATCTTCAATTCACCACCCCCTACTATATGTCCCAAATAATTCAAAGATGTTTTTCCAAATTCACATTTTGAGAGCTTAACATAAAGTTTTTATCTTTTCAAAACATCTAGTGTCTGCTTAACATGCTTTAAATGTTCTTCCCATGTTTTTCTAAATATCAAAATGTCATCCAGATACACAATAACAAAATCATCAAGAAAAGGTCTGAGTACATCATTCATTATTCTCATGAAAGTAGCAGGAGCATTAGTTAAGCCAAAAGGCATAACTAGCCACTCATACAATCCCTGCTTTGTTTTGAAAGCAGACTTCCATGCATCTTGTTCTGCAACTCTGATCTGATGATATCCATATGCAAGTCTAACTTGGAAAAATAAACAACTTCTTTCAATTAATCTAATAGATCATCTATGCGAGGAAGGGGATAACGATTTTTGATTGTTATCTTATTCAGTGCTCGGTAATCAATGCACATTCTCCATGAGCCATCTTTCTTTCTCACTAAAACAATTGGCGACCCACATGGTGATGTGCTAGGTCTGATGAACCCCTTCTTGAGCAACTCCTGCACTTGCTTTTTGATTTTTGCATTCTCTAAAGAGGACAACTTGTACATGCTAATGTTAGGCAATGGAGCATCTTGTTGCAAATTAATTTCATGCACTATTTCCTTTTTGAGTGGCAGACCTTTAGGTTCTTGAAACAAGATATCATACTTCGAAACAACTTTTTCTAAATCAACTTGTTGTTTAGCATCACAACCCTAAAATACATTGGTTTTATTAAGTTTCTTTTCCTTTACAACCATCAGTAAAAATTGTTTGCATGAATTTATCATTCGTTTCATCTGCCCTGAGTGTGTAATTATTCTTGAGCTTATGAGCTCTTACAAAGTATTCGATTCCATCTTTAACGAGTGGATACTTGTTCTCATCTTTATAGAAAATAGCTTTTCTGTCATACAAGTAAGGACTTCATAAAAAAATTCCACATATATCCAAAGGAATTATATCTAACTCAACCTCATCTACAAATGCTGACCCAAAAGAAAACTTGAGATTGCATTGTCTAGTCACTTGTAGTTGCGCTTTATCACTTAACCATCCTAATGGGTATGGTTTCTTGTGAGGTGTAGTCAGCAATCCCAACTTCTTTAGAATTGCTTCAGAAATTAAATTTACTTGTGAGCCACTATCAAACAAAGTATCAATCTTTTAATGTTTGGAAATAACTCGAATATGGAAAAGCTCATGTCTTTTTCTCTTATTTTATTCATTAATAGTAGATTGTGCAGAATTACTAGCAGATGCTTAAGAATTCTTACCTTTTATACCTGTGGCTGCAATGGTTGTTTCGTCTCCTGAGTTCGACCCCAAACCTTTCTGAATAGCTGTAGCAGTCTTCTTCTTCTTGCCCTCGAACTTCTTAGGTCTCAGCTCCCGATGCAGAATCCAACAGTGCTCATCATCATGCCCATCCTTCTTACAATGAGTGCATGAATACTTGCTTTTCTATGCAGTGTTAGGCTTCCTTGCTTTCCATTTATGTTTTCTTTTCTCCTTATTCTTGCTTGCAGTGGGTTGGGATGATCCCCCAACTTTTGGGTTTCCATTTTTTCCTCTAGCTTTTAGATGCGTAGCTTGAACAGATACCTCATCTATACTAGTGGGATTAAACATGAGGATAGTGTGCCTCATGTAGCTGTGTAGACCACCGATGTACTTCAACAGAGTCTCAGGTGAGTCTAGTGAGATTCCTAGAATCAATGCTCTCTTCCTAAATTCTTGGGTGTAACCTTGTATACTTTTCCCTTTCAACTGTCGAAGAGTTTTCCAGCTCATCATGGCTTGCTGCATGTAGGCCAGTGGATAGAACTAATTTTTGATTGTAGAAACAAATTCACTCCAGACATAAAGAGTCTTACCATGTCTCTTCATGTCAGCTTGGGTCCTGCCTTCCCACCAAACCAAGGCAATGCCTCCAAGGCGTAGGCTGGCCAGCTGAATCTTGCTCTTGTCTGAATCAATACTCTGCACTCTGCAATAAACATCAATTTGTCTGATCCAATTGTCCAACTTTTCTGCATTCAACTCTCCATCATATATTGGTAAATCAAATTTAACATCTAGTTTAATCAAAGATGTCTTCTTTTTATGTTCAAGGCTATTAGGAGGTGTGAGAAAGCTTTCTTCTTTCCTCTTGCCTTTTGAGTGGTCATGGAGGAGAGACTTTTCTTCTCCTTTAAGTTTGGATCCTAATGAATCTTCATCTTTATGTTTTCTAAAATCCTTATACATTTCCTCTACCATGGACCTTATGGCCAGGAAACTATCTATAAGTTGAGGGTCTAGCCCCACAGAACCTTCCTCTGACATTGTCTTCTGAGGATAGACTCTTCCAATCTCAGGATTAGTTTGGACCAACTCTCCTTCTCCTAATTTGAGCTTGGATCTAGTTAGCATTCAACAAATAAATCCAACACAAGTTTGTCTAACCTTACAACATATAGCTCTGATACCACTTGATCTAAAAATCACTTATGAATGATCTCAGTTTAATTAATGTAGGTATTACAGACTCATGTGCTGGTGATATGCCTATGTTATTTTAAGCAATGGATCGATAAGATTGCGAAATACACTGGCAAGTGGAAAACAGTAAGAGAAACATAGCAAGCAAATGCAAAAACACAACAAATTAATAAGGAGTTCACCCAATCCTCCTAGGCTACGTCTCTTGGTCTAGCTTTCGATGGTGCCTTTTCTATTGTGTTTTTAAGTAGAGTTTTTACAATGAGGAGCTCAATTTGAGTCTCCTGTAACAAAGGATGCTTAGTAGGGTGGTACTTGGATTCCTCAAGCCACTAGAGTACATAGACTCCCACTTACCAAGTCTCGACCTCAACTAGTCTTAATGGGATGAGTCCAATTTGGTACTCAGTTCCTAAAAGATATCCTCACAGGGATTGCTTGAACCTCTCAAGCCTTCTCAGTTCTGTCTGCTCGATGCTACCTTAGCTTTGTTGGTCAACTCGACTTCTTCTATTCTCTTCTTCTTG
Source organism: Pinus tabuliformis (assembly GCA_031772625.1). Lineage (NCBI taxonomy): Eukaryota > Viridiplantae > Streptophyta > Pinopsida > Pinales > Pinaceae > Pinus > Pinus tabuliformis. Next base: position 2,058,221,337 of record CM062818.1, read on the forward strand.
CTTCACTCTTCATTCTTTCTCTTCTGTCTCACTGTCTCTTCTCTGTTCTTTGTCTGTTCATGGCTTAAAGCCAATCTGTCCCTTGGTTGTTTGCTTCCTCTTCCGTCCCTTCGGTTCGCCTACCTCTATCCACTTGGAATTCCTTGCTTCTGTTTCATCGCCACTGTGCAACGTTGCGCAGATAAGTGGCCACTTGTCTCATGACGAACTGAGCGCTAGCCCTTCCTCGAACGATCATTATTTCGGTTACTTTGTGAAATGATTCATCTGCCAGCTCAGCGATCAAATCAGACTTCAAATGTTTATATGCCTTAGCTTATTCTTCCCATCAAATCTAGTCTCCCACTGGGTGCAATCTCTGTCGTTTGATCTGGGGCCTCCAGATCCTACGGTCATCGCTTTTATCGTGTGGTTGACTTGCTCGATTGTTAGCCTACGTTGACAGCGGTTTTCTCTATCATATGCCGGACATGCATCATTCAATGTACGGCATCGCTTGTTCCTCTGCCAAACCCATTTACCAACCGAAATGCCTCCGATATTCTGCCGGTTTTGGAGCGCGGGACCCGCCTGTCGGTTTTAGCGCTTTTCCCACAGTTTTCCAGTTTTCCTTGTGACCGAGCACTTGGGGCTTTTCCTTCTCGAGGGGTTTATCAGAAACAACCTCCGTTTATGGGTTTGAACCTCCCAACTACCATTTTTGCGCCATGCATAGTCCCCATGGGCTAACGGTCAGCGCGCTTTGACCGAAGGTCCTCGTTGCTCTGTGCTGGCTGCAATTTACCATTATACAGAGGTTATTTCTGATAGCTCGTTGCTTACAAGATTTTGAAGTCTGTCATGATTTGAAACAATCATAGAACTCTGATAATTCTCAAGGATCCAATTCAAATCAACGGAGTGGGAATTTTTTCATTGTTCAAGAAAGCTCCAAGCATTGGTGCAGCCTTGGTTGAGCTTGAAGTTGAGGCTTGGTGCAACAACCATTTGTAATTGTAAATTTTTTACTACTTTTTAAGCATTGGCAACAGCGGTGAGAACAATTCCCTCTCTATTATTATGAAATAGATTGCAATTGTAGCATGCATGCTCTATTTCTAAATCTGTCAGTGGTAATGATTTAGGGTTAACCGCACTTCCATGTCTTCATTCCTTTACATTTTCCCCTTTGTACTACTCTATGTGTCCTGCATGCAAAGGGATTGTGGTAGTTTGTTTTATCTTTGAGCAACCATTGAAGTTGAATACCATGTTCCTCATTTTGGTTTTAAAAGAAACATGCATTCCAAAGCTTTGATTATTTGTTAAGAATACACAGAGCCCAAGTTATGGTTGGCACTACAGACCTTACCAGGTGAAAACTACCCTGTAAATTGTTAATATCCTCATTCGTTCATAGGATTGTAAACCAAACTCTATGCATTTTTTAATCAATTAAAAAAATTGTGGGTTTTCGAAGTTTGAAAAGAAAGAATTGTGCAAAGGAGTCTTAGATCATATAATGGAAAAATATTAGGTAATTCTTAGTTATATTCCATTATGTATGCTTGCCTTTGACCATGTACCATCTACTTCATAACTCAGTATTGGTTTCAACTCAAAATGCTTGTCTCCTCCTCTAGATGCATATTACACTTTTCCTTACTCTATCCCTCTATTGTGAGCCATAATTTCTACTTATAGAGCATATGTTTTCCATATTGATTTTCACCATGTAAACCTATAACGTCGAAGAGCTTCAGGCTATCAAATTCATGCAAAATGGTGCTTAGTCAACCACCTATTTTCGTATTTGTTAGCTAAACCTCAGGTAAACTTTTGGTTATTTTTATATGTTTCTCTTTGACCATGTATAGTCTATTATGCGTATTTGTAAGGGCAATATCCCACCCTCTATCATTTTTACAAAGCATGAACCAAAGAATATATGCATCATGTTTATTTTATCTCTATTTTTGGCTATGAAGTCCATGCGAGATAACGCTTAGTTGACCATCTATTTTTGTATTTGATCTAAAAAAAGCCATATTGGCTGCTACTTCCCCATTGAAACCTTTTGTTCACTTCTCATGATTTTTGTCCCACTTAGGAGACGGTGATCTAAAAAATTCAACCACATCGAGGGCTTATAACCTTGAATAACTTATGGGAATTTTATTATATTTGAGATTTACATGCAGTAACATCATAATGTTTGAGTTACTAAAGCAATTTATGTATTATGAATTTATCATTTCAAGTAAATAATTAATTAAATTTCTATATGCATTCAAAGAGATACTGCCTCAGACCTATTGCTCCATGCATTGCGTATTTACTATACAAAATAAGTTGTTGGTTCTTACTATATGTTTTCAAAGAGGTAGCCTCTTAATAACTCCACATGAAATTCCACTTGTTGACCCCCATGGTCTTTTACTTGTATTGTTAATATGGTCAAATATTTGGGTAACTTTATGAACCAATAGTGATAAAAACATTTCTTGGCTACAGGACAACCACATCATCCTTGTCACCAATTTTTCTTTTGATTACGTGAGCCTGAAGTACAAAGGGATAAATTCATCCCCTTGCCATACTCTCACTTTTTATCTTCCTTGTGTTGGTATAAAATTTCCCTATGGCACCAATGTACTTTATCCAAATTTCTTTAATACTACCCACTTGTTGTTGGCTCCATTGCATGCAAGTTACTTTTTAATGACATATTATTTGTCCCACATTTCTCAGTCTTCAAGAGTTTTGTTTAGATGCATGCTTTACATGGATTTCTTCAACAAATATTATTATAAACAACCTCAAATTTATAAATCTCTATCATCATTACAATTTATAAAGTTTGCAACAATGTATACCCTTGATGAAGACAAAAGAATTCATTTATAACTCCTTTTTCCCGTGCACCTTTTATACATCAGCCAATCCTGTAAAATTTCTTGGGTTACTAAATGATCTCTCCATGAAAAAATTGATTCTTTTTACATGCATCGACACATTCCCCATTCTCTAGTGAACTATTTCCCATTCTCACTTTATCACACGCCCTATTAGTTACATAAACATGTTTTTAGATCAACTTTGTTTTGTTGTTACATTGTCTCATGGTTTAGGGATCATGTTGTGTGAACGGATAACATAGTGAATGTTCATAACGAGTTTTCACAACAAGGGTGCACACAATAATAGAAGAGGGCATGGCAGACATGGAAATGTGTCGTGGAGGGAATACTGCAATAAAATAATATGATTTTATATTCATTTTCACGATGAATCTAAGGAGGTTAACCAACTCACTTAGAAAATGCATCTTTCCCTAGGAGGCTTTCCACCTCACCAACCCATTCCACAAGCCTCCTAAAACATTCCTTAGCCACACCCAAACATTATTGAGATTCCGTAACAACAACCCTTACAACCACAAAAACCACCTCTATTTGATGGATGGAACCCAAACCCCATTGCACAACCTTCTGTACATGCATGATGGCCATTTGTTTCTCATCATGTTGTGCCCCATGTGCTCTTTACTCGCCAAGTTCCTTCATCTGCTTCACAAGCTATGCCTTAACAACGCAACCAACCTTTGCAGCCAAGCTTCATCCTCCTATAGCCCATGCACTTTCTTCATTAATGGCCAACTCTTCACATTCTCGCGCCTTTTCTTTTGGGATGGGTGATAGGCTATATATTTCTATTGAGGATATGTTTTGAGAGATACATGCTCATGAGAAAGAAGGAGACAATAAAGGAAAATAGGTAGATGATAAATATAGTAGAGATCCTGAGCATCCTGGACTTATGTGATGCATTGATTTACCTTACTATTTAGATTTCATGTAGATTCATCTTTTTGGCATATATTTTACAATACACTTTGCAACATACTTTCCTATCACACAAACTTTTGTTTTTAGTACATTCTACAATACATTTTTAGCATAGTTTATTTTATGACAACACTATTTTTGGGCATGTATATATTTGGTGACATATTATTTTGGGAGTTACAAGTAGATATGTCATGGCTGATATTGTCTATTTAAGTGTTTATTTTTCTATGGTTATACTATGCATGTTTATGTGGGGAGGTACAAGGGATATATTTTGGATTATATGATATGAATGATGCAACACTTTGTTTCAATCAAACTATTATTTTATGTTGTACTTTTACATGCGTGATTCACAAAGGTGAATTTAGTTCATAAGATGTATGAGGGGGGGCCCACCTACCGAAACTCATTTTTAAAAGTTAATTAATTTAAAAACTCCTTTAGAACTCTTCTTCCCGAATAATAATAAAACATAAGTCAAGTGAATTAAAATAATGAGAAACTAATCTCCAAAACAGTTAGTCTCTCTAATTGTTCCATGGTAATACAAAAAGAGAATAAGACAATGAAGGAATGGATGGAAAATATATATGGAGAGACTTTTTCTAAGAAGTGATAAGGAGGAGAGTAGATTCATCTCTTTCTTCTGTGATCTTTTCAGAGAGCTTTGCTGATTTTTATCATATCAGAATGGCCACAGAAGGATTCTCATTGTTGTTCTATTTTATTTTTGTCATCTAAGTGTCTTTGTATGGGTCCTTTTACGTCATAGATACTTGTGAATTAAGTTATGATCAATAATCCTTGTAGGGAATAAATGAACAACAAGCTCTGCTCAACTTTAATTAATAAAATCAGTCATTTTTCAACCATATTTATTGTGCATACCTTTCTGGAACTGTATCTATATTCGTGAACAATTTATGTTGAAATTTCAATGTTTATAAATCTTATAGCAGTTTGCTAAATGTTTTTGTAGCCTTGTGGATAATAGAGCATTCCTTTAAATCTACTCATAAAATTAGTTTTCATTTCAGTTTATTACTGATCATATCTTTCTTTTGTTTGATGTTATATATTTTTCATACTATATATGCTTATGTTTTATTTTTTCAAATATGTATTGTACTATTTAATTTCCCTTGTTATAAATATTTTTTGTAAATAAATAACAAATCACAAAACCAAGGGCGCTAAGCATCGAGTCTAGTCCCACTATCTCACACGCCTAATGATATTTGAGGGTTTGTCAGTGAGGTCTAAAAAATTCATCTGTCAACATCTTTTGGCGACCATATTGGGGAAATTGATCTACATATCCCTAGTTTATTAATCTCTCTAGCTATATGACAATCTAGTCCCCTAACCAACGAAATATTCCAATCCAATTGAATGATCATAGGAATATCACACATTCTTTATTTGATTACATTCTCAATTATTAAAATTATTTTGATGAACTTAAACATTGGATTTTAAACATCTGTGGTTCATTTATTTTGAGTTAAGCTTTAGAATATCCACAATAATAACCATTATTCGTCAATGTTTCAAATCCCAATAGGGATCCATCATCAAGACTATTTTGAATGAAGATAATAGAAGATCTTAATCATAGGATAAATAGTTATAAGATAATTTGTTTTAAGGAAGATGAAGGTCAACCACTAATAAATTAAAACCTAAAATTTTTATTATAATAATAATTATTATCAATAGTGTTCTTTCATAATTTATAACAATATTTAAAGTTTTTTATAATCCTTTAATAATTTTTATAATGCTCTAATGTTATTATAAACAAATGATTAAATTTTTAATTATTATTAAAAACAAATATATGGATGTTTTTTAATAATTATAGATTTTTTTATAGTAATATAAATACTATTATAAATAATGAGAGTTATTAGTAATAATATTATAACTAATTAGTTTATTAATAACATTAATAAGATTCATTAATACTATTTTAATATTATTAAAATAATTAATGTTCTTTTTTCTAAAAGAAAATAATTAATTAATTAATAGATATTATAATAATTAAATACTAATTATTATAATTAATAATTAATAATAATAATATTTTTTTTATTTTATTTTATTTATAACATAAGATTAGAGGTTATTTTACAAGGATAGGAGAACAATTTCCTGAGTTGTTATACCTGAGACGAATTGGCGGTCCTGATCTACCTGATTAAAGGTAGCCAACTTCCACTAATCTCGATACCATTGTCCATGTTGAGATTCTGCAGATGCTTTATACTCTCAAGAGCCTCTCTAATCTTTCGCCTATGGTACTACTCTTCTCTTGCGATAATTGAGGCGCTCCCCAAGCAAAAATGGTGATTATTTTTTGAGGAATGTTTTGCAAGGGTCGAAGTAAGAGACATTCCATTCTTAATATCTGCTCCATGTTCTTTTAGTATTTTCTGCAGTGAATGACTTGTTTCACCAATGTAACTCTTGCGATAAGAACAATTAATTTTATAAACTCCCTCATACCTTGTTTAATTGTTCCAGGTGCTGAGAACTGTGTGACTATGTCTTTCCTTCACAGTATTTTGGCAATCTTATTTGTCACCCCTTAAATATATGGTAGGAATACTCTACCACAATGAAGTTGGTCTTGGTCTTCAGCCTGAGGCTCTTGGGATAACACCCTCTTTTCAGCTCTCTCTATAGCCTTTTTAATTTCTTTTTCTTTATAGCCTATACCCTTAAATACCGAAGATAAATTCTTCTTTTCTTCGTCTATATGCTCAAAGTTAGATATTCGAAGGGCTCTAATAGCAAGAGTGTTAAGAACACCAAACTTCTGGGAAGGGTGATGGTAGGATTCAGTGTGGAGGTGGCTTTCTTGTGTGAGTTGACTTCCTGAATACTTTATGCCCTAAAGAGCCATCCTTTTTCTGATGATAAGTACGTCTAAAAATGGAATGCTCTTGTTCTCCTCCAAATCCATAGTAAATTTTATTTAAGGAGAGATAGAGTTAAGGTACATAAAAAATTTATCAAGCTCTATCCTACTATGAGTCCATTTTGCATTGGTATGATCCACAAATCACTTCCACCAAGTTGGCCTCAAAGGGTATGATTCAAGGGATTTATTTTCAAAGTACTCCATGTATAAGTTGGCCAAAATTTGCGAGAGGGGTGATCCCATTGCCACCCCAGATGTCTGCTCATAATATCCTCCTTGGAAAGTGAAAACAATTGACCGCAAACAAATCTTAATAAGTCTTGCAGTTTCTGGATCAGTAACCTCCTTTATAACCTAAATAGTCTAATCTAGAGGAACCTTGGTGAATAAGGATACCACGTCAAAACTTACCATGATGTCATCCTGGTCCACCCTCACTATTCTATAAGATTCACAAAATCATGGGAGTCTTTGATAAAAGAATCAGTATTTCCAACAAGAGGCCTTAGGATCTTGGCAACATACTTAGTGAGTTCATAGGTTGGGGAACCAATGGTATTAATTATTGGTCTAAGAGGAGCCCCTTCTTTGTGGATCTTGGGCAACCCATAAATTCTTGGGATAGTTTCACAAGAAGGAGTTAATATTTTCTTTAATTTTTCATCAAGGCTGGAATCTGAAATTGCCTTCTTGACCTCTCTCATGATTTTGGGAATGGGATTAGTGCTAAGCTTCTTATAACTGCCACAACTAAGGTGTTCATTCATTTTACAAATATAGTCTTCTTTATCCAGGATCATGGTTGCCCCTCCCTTATCTGCCTTAAGAACCACAATTTTATCATTATTCTACAGAGACCTAAATACAATTTGTTCTTCTCTACTTAAATTACTCTTGGGAGCTTTAGCCTTTCTCATTATGAGGGAAAATTGTTGCCTTAATGCCTCCTTATCTTCTAAAGAGAGGTTATTTATCCCATCCTCTATGCCACAAATGATACTCTCAACAAGGATGCTCCTAGGAGAAACTGCAAACCCTAAATAATTAAACAAGGTATGAGGTCTGTCAGGGATAATATTGATAAACATCAACTCAAGGGAGTTTATAAAATTAATCGTTCTTGTGGTAAGAGTTACACTGGTGAAATAGGTCGTTCGCTGTAGAAAAGACTAAAAGAACATGGAGCAAATATTAAGAACGGAAGGTCTCGTACTTCAGCCCTTGTAGAACATTCCTAAAAAACTAAGCACCATGTTTTCTTGGAGAGTGCCTTAATTATTGCAAGGGAAGAGCAGTATCATAGGCGGTAGATTAGGGAGGCTCTTGAGATTATAAAGCATCTGCAGAATCTCAAGAGGGACAATGTTATCGAGATCAGTGGAAGTTGGCTACCTTTAATCAGGCAGATTAGGACCGAAAATTTGTCTCAGGTATAAGAACTCAGGTAATTGTTCTCCTATCCTCGTAAAATAACCATCTAATGTTATATTATAAATAAAATTAAAATAATTATTATTATTATTCTTAAGAATAATAATTATTATTATTGTTATTAAGTATTTATAATAATAAGTAGTATTTAATAATAATAATTATTATTATTATTATTAATTATTTATAATAATAATTAGTATTTAATTATTATAATATCTATTAATTAATTAATTATTTTCTTTTTAAAATCAGAACATTAATTATTTTAATAATATTAAAATAGTATTAACCAATATTATTAAAATGGTATTAATCAATATTATTGTTATTAATAAACTAATTAGCTATAATATTATTACTAATAACTCTCATTATTTATAATAGTATTTATATTAAGTATTGGGGGTTTTCGCAGTGCATTATATTAGATATCGTTTCGGGATTCAACTGGGTTAAGTAAGTCATTCATCTATGACCATTTCCATGAGAGGTAGTAATAAATGACTAATTTCTCATGATTTTTGAATAGTCCACTTAGCACTCATTGCATTGGGTAATACTCACAAGGGTGAAGAAGTGGGATTGAAACTAGTGAAATGAATTACATAGCATCAATCATCACTTTCGGCGCTTGCACCTGGTAACTAGGACTTCCCGAGAGGTCACCCATCCCAGATCGCCTCTAGCTCAAGCGCACTTGAAGCAAGAGCGTGTGACTTAGAGGGAAAAATCTTCAAACATATTCCAAAAATCCAAAAAAAATCTACAGGCAAAGGAGTGGGGTCCTTTAGCTAGCAATTTCCATGCTTTCCTAGTTTAGGATAAGAATAGAATTAAGAATAAATCATGCTAAAACAATTGTTTATGGATAAGCTATAACAAAGCTTTACGCTTTAATTCATTCTATGTAAAAGCATGCTTTTGTAAAAGATAATGGCCGAGAAGGCTTTATCTATTGATATAAATAAAATAACGGGAGGCTCATAGTGAGGGAGTCGAGCCTGGAAGCATTATCATCTGCATGCACCTCTTTCTGTTCATCTGAATTAATGGTTCTCTATTAATTAATAATTGGATGCATGTATTTGTTCAATTGCTTTCTTCTGAGTTTGAATAACGATGAATTAGCCTTATTTTCCAATTGATGCTTAGGCTGAAGATTTTAGAATCGTTTTTCCTTCATATCGGCGAGTGCAGGCTTCTTGAATCGTTTTATAGAATTCCACGGCCAAACTCTATTTTACACAGAGAAATAAAAAAATCACTTAGCCGGAGCATGGTTCCGGATCTGAAATTCTATTGGATTTGGTTCATACCCATATTGGGTCCGAACCAATATCGCGTCGCAGAACCTCAAGTGGAGCGGAAGACCATTAAAAACGTTGAACTCTAATAGCACGACATTATCGGAGCCGAAACGCTATAGGGAGACTTTAATAATTTATCGGGTCCGCGATTGTTATCGCATCGCAAGGTTGGAGTGGGAAGAGCCAGGCCTTTGGAACAGTGGAGTCGCTAATTGGAATCTCCAATAACACCACGTGTTATCGCATCGGAGAAGGAGCGTTGAAAGGAGCCAATAGTGTATATTGCGTATAACGCAATACTTTGAATATTGGAGCGTCGATAGTGTAATTCTTCATATTTAACACAAAGCCTATTTATAAGCCGCGACATTGGTTTAAAGCATCGATAGTGTATTTTGTTCCTTTGGAACAAAATCCCCATCGATTGTGTTTTGCATTGAAAACACAGTTTTCGCAGTTTAAAAGCACGATAGTGTTTTTGTGTAATTCTTTTGGAATTATAGTCCCAATAGAGGATGAGGGCTCTATGTGAGAAATAATGTTGATAACAAGGGTTGGGGTCATCAAAGGAGAACCCAGGAGGCTGTCAATTAACAGTAAATGACTGATACGCCAATTGAAGCAGAGGGAGAAATTTGGCTAGATATTGACGAAATTGTAGCCAGATTTGTGAGGCTATCTATATTCCCTGTACCGAGGCCACCATTAGTGGTATTAGAGCGACTAGCTGACATTGAATTGAATCTCAAAAGCAGGAGAAGGAAAGTTATTATGGCTTTCAAAGTTGGAAGAGGACATGGACGTGGTGGAAGAGGACGGCCTGTTGCAAACGCTAAAGTAATGGAAGCTGTGCAACAAATGCAAGCTAGATTGGATGCATTAACAACAGGCAGAAACATAGATGATGGAGATGTTAGTGAACCTGAGGTTGAAGCTGCAAAGGAGGAAGTTGTAGAAATTACTCCTGAGATGAGGTTCTTTCAGTCAGTATTGAGATCCACAGCTAGGCCAAAGACCAAGGTTCCAATATATGAAGGAGGACTGAATCCAAAAGAATTAATAGACTGGATTAATGGCATGGAGAAATTCTTCGATTATGAAGAAACATAAGATGAGAAGAAATTAAAGTTTGTTGTCACCAAGTTAAAAGGCCATGCAGCTCTTTGGTGGGATGGTGTGCAGGCAGAAAGGAAGAGACTTGGCAAGCAACCAATCAAGAATTGGAGCAGGATGGTAGCAGAGTTAAGAGGTAAGTTTCTGCCAAGTAATTATCAGTGAACCTTGTTCAGACAGATGCAGAATCTTAGACAGAGTTCTTTGACAGTGAAAGAATACACAAAGGAATTCTACAAGGTAAGCATAAGAGCTGGAGAAGCCCAAGATACAGATGAGAAGGTGGCCAGATATACGAATGGTCTCAGGATGGACATTCAATATGAGATAAGTCTAATGTCTCCTAAAACAGCAGAGGAAGCTTATCAGATATCACTGAAAGCTGAAGAAAAACTCATGAGGAAGTAGTCTGCCAGAGGGAGAGGTACTTTCCAAGGAAGGGGAAGTCAAGGTGGTAGAGGGAGCTCTACAACACCTAAATATGGAGCTAGCAGCAGCTCAACCTAGCATGCACCCACAGGAGGTGATGTAAGAGGCAGAGGGAGTTTTATTAGAGGAAGAGGAGGGCGAGGAAGAGGAAGGGAAATAAGATGTTACAGATGTAACAAATTGGGACACAGAGATTTTGAGTGCCCAGATACTGCAGAAACAAATTAGAGGAATGCCATTGTTGCTCAAGCTGGGAGAAGCAACAACAACAACATTGACAAAAGAAGAAAATATACTAGAGAGGGGAGAATATTTGGTAATTAATAAAGTTTTGCTCAATTGAGTAAAGGAGGTGGTTGAACCATCACAAAGAAAGAATTTATTTAGGACAGTGTTTAAATTCCAAGGGAAATGTTGCAGATGATCATTGATAGTGGCAGCACTGATAATTTGGTCTTACAGAAGTAGTGGAGAAATTGAAGCTGAATACAATGAAACATCCA